>SNQJ01S0181142.1:0-19307 GCA_010110895.2 Picea sitchensis
ATCAAGGTTTAAAGTTTCTTCTTCTAGTTGTGTATCTCCTTCTCTAATCAGTTTCATGGGAGTACTAGAACATTCAAGAAGATTTTCGTTGCTTAAGTGTTCTTCAATGACTGATTTTAAATGTTGATTAGAGCATGAGTTACAAGAATGAGGGTATTCACCTTGAGATAGAATCAAATCATCTTCCATACTATTCGAAGACTGAAAATACAATGATTCAAAGGAAAAACCAATTTGGTTGTCAATAAGAGCCTGATCAATAGACTCTACCTCCCTAGCTTGTTCAACATTATCGGAAGAATTTTCCTCTTCTTGCGAAGAAGATTGTTCTTGCAGTTGAGTGATAGGATTTGCAATTGGTTCTTTGTTTATGATTGAACCTGACTGAATGGAAGGGATGGAAGCATCATAGAAGAGATTTAATGCCAATGACATGTCATCGAGATTAAATTTGCAAAGGATATGATAGGCTCTTGTCAAAAATCTTTCTGAAGATGGATCGCCATTGATTAGCGAAGTATGAAATTCTTCACATAATTGATCAAAATCGTAAATTTCAAAAGCATCTAGAAACTCATCTACAAATTGAAACCAATAAAAAATGTAACATGCTGGAAAGGATTCAAACCAATGTTTGATTCGACCTCTAAAAGTAAGAGCGAACAGCCTGCATAAAACTCCTAAATCTGAGATGTCATGTTTGATGCATTTGCACAAAAACTTTTTAAGGTGTTCTTTAGCAGATAAGTTGCCTTCACCATCAAAGGTGAGTTTGGACAAGCATGAGACTGTCTCGTTGGGAACATCAGGTAGTGAGAAGTTAAAAGCATGTTCCAACACAGTGATTTGGGGAGCCATGGTGGAAATTGAAAACATTAAATTTGAAGTAAGGCTCCCCTCTGAGGCTGACTTATCGGTTAAGCCTCCTTCGCCATTTGTTGGCCGAAATCGGCCAGGTCCAGTCAAGCTGGGAGAGTGGAACCGGTCCAGGGGGTTGTCTAAATAACCCAAACGTTTGGAATGGACCACCGGGGTTTGACCGTTAGCTAAGGTCTAAAGGGCAAGAAAAAGTTGATCTGAGCTAAGTGATCCTAAACTAAAGAAACTAGAAACTAATAAAACAAATAAAGAAACTAAAAAACTAAATATACTAAACTATGCTAACTATTCTGTCTACAAACTACTAATAACTCAAATCTACTACCTAATTATCACTTTAATTCTGGGTTTATTCACAAATATACATTACATACAATCTGATTTGAATAAAACTGTGGCCCCGGTTGTTTGTTGTCCCAGAGACAGCAGTAACTCTTTGGTCTTTATAATTTATAAATAAGAAGTAAACTTACTGAAATTAAAACAAATCAAATTATATCTATATTAAACTGTTTAATAAAATTAAAACTAAATACTAATTACACTTTTGGAAGCGCTCCAAATTCACGTCTAGCGATATGATGACTTCTTAGGCTGATTGGAGGAGGGAAACTCACACCAGGTAATCCAAAAGCTTCTCATAAACAAAAAGTAGCTGTGCTCTTCAAATAAAATTATAGGACAAACAAGACATAAAGAATATCATGTAACAATTTTCTGATTATAAATTCACGCAAAGGAAACCTATTATGCAGCAAACTTATATATTCGAGTTTGGTTATGAAGAGACAAAATAACAATTCACAAGTGTAATAATTGTTATGTCTTTATCTATTTGGGAGAACGGTGCAGAGTCTTGTAAATAAAATTATATCATTTCATTTGATTCAGATAGCTAACGCCATACCAAACCATAAACAAGTGATACAAAACTTGGGACAAAGTGTAGATATATTGAAAAGCAAAAGCAATAACAACGCATCAATTCTGATCCAGTTTGAATTAGAACTCCATATCCTTGTTCTCTGGCCCGAGGATCTTGATTATTACAAAACCCTTAGGTTTATATAGGTTTCACAAGGGTAAACTCCCTTGCTGAATAATAGCAACAGTTTACAAATAGATAATCCCAAAAATCTCCTAAACTAAGCAACTGAAATGGAAGTGAAATCCTTGATATATCCTCTAACTATTTCAATCATTCAATTGCAAATTCAGATTGACTGTAATAGACAAAATAAAATCAAGTTGAATGGATATTTTCTTGATAAAATGGCTAAAAATCTACTCCTATAGACTAGCTACAAAATCAATGATTAAAATTTTATTTATTGAGGACATGGCTGACGCAAATCAAATAAACTAGAAAAATAATGTTCAAATCTAAGCGGAAATATATTCAAAATAAATATTTGATTACTAATTAAAACAAAACAAAATTCCATATAAAACAATAAACTTAAGATAAATATAAAAAATGAAAAGAAAAAAAAAAAAAAAAAAAAAAAAAAAAAAAAAAAAAAAAATCTTTTACAAAATCCATCCATTTGTTTTGCATAAATCTATCTAGAATTGAGTGTGGTGAAAAGATGAAAAGCGTTGCAGGATCTAAAGCATACCCGGTTCCATAGCGACTGACATTGGCATTGATTGAATACCACTCACAGGAAGGAAATTACAACACCAATTTCCCACCTACAACATTTTTTCTTTCTTGTCTTCAAAGCTGCATTCATGGTTACAAGTCAATGTACCTTGCTTTTCTTTCAACATCGAATTATTAAACTTCATCTTAGGATACCACCTTGTTTATGGAGAGATGCAGGCTTAGAACAAGCTCATCTTTAATTCCTTCAGCTTATTTAAAGGCGAGATCACTGCCAAAATTAAACTTTCTACCTGATCTTGATTGCCTTGAAACATGACTTTAAAGTGTTTGCTTCCCAATGTTTGAAAAATGCTTCTTTTATAAGCTGAATCACAGTCATGAAATTATGTTCTTGATGTTTGAGTGAATAAAGCTCAAGCTTCATACGCATGATAATTTCCACTATTGATGATACCTTCACCTTGTCTGCTAAGCATTGCATTTTTAAGTTAAATTCCCCACAAGAAACATCAGACTGCAGCACAGGAAAACTTTTACACTGTAGAGATTTTGCTACGTCTTCTTTGACATTTCCTAAAGGTACTTGCGTATTTTATATTTGTCTCTGACTAGAACGGGCATGCAATGTATTTTGAAGAAGCATATCCCTGCCTGGTTCCTCTTTGCCATCCATAAATCTATCATCTAAATTAGAACTTTGATACTTGCAAATTATAGCATTATATCACAACAAAGAAATTTAATGCCCATACTCATGTCATGCCTCTTGCACAGGCATTCGATGGTGGAGCGACCCTTAACACAATGTAGCTGGTGGAAGCCAGGAAAAACTATTAAAGCTTTTATCTTCTTTCAACCCACCATCAACTATGTTAGATCCTTCTAGGGACCCGAAAATTCAGTTGAATTAGGTATGCTTGCTATTTCTCTCCTTTATGTTTTGCTGCATATAAATGCCCAATGCTGTCAGCTTTGAACATTTTTTACTAGTCTGCAAAGTGCATTTCTCACATTTACGTAAATTGTTCTTATTTGTGCTAGCAATTTCATCCACCAATTCATGAATTCATAATCTGAATATGCTTTGATATGTCTTGTGATTATGTTAGAATTGGAGACGTTATTAGGACTATATTTTGACTGCAAAGGTAAATAGTTATGACAGTTATTTTGTGGCAAAGACTCTCCCCTTTCATGTGGAATATCCATCCTCTGGTAAACTATGGATTCTGAACTTTGATACTTCTTGAGATAAGAGGTGTTTTCGGAGCTATGCAAGTCATGGTGCCAGGGCATCCATGGATGGTTTAAAACATCAGCAGTCGTGAGACGTTTCTTGGGATCATGTTTGAGCATATTTCTGACCAGGTATTTTGCAATACTAGAAATAGATGGCCATGGTTCACTTTTAAGTCGATGAATTCCGCATAATCTGATATCAAATATGCCTTGTTAAGATCTCACTTTAAAATGAATAGGAGAGAGAAGAATATATAATATAATACCGGCCTCATATATCTATCTAGGATCCTGTGTTTTGAATACTTGAGGAGCCCTTATAATATGCCTTACACACATACATAGTGAGCTTGATAGAAAAATAGGAAGCCAATACGATGTCCTTCGGTACTCCTTATTCAACTTGATTTAATTCTCAAGATAAAGACATATCTAGGGTATGTTACCATGGATAAATCAATCAACCCACAAAAATATGAATAATCCTTTAGCACAGATCTGTGATAAGCATGCACACAGACCCAAACCATTGAGGAGATCTGAAAAATGACCTTTAAAACACGAGCTAGAAATCTGTAATGGCTCACTTTCTGGAGAAAGCATCCCACGAAGAGGCTAAAACAGTTACAGGGTTTTCCAACTGGATTTCAAACTATTCAAAACCATTTGCTAGATACTCAGCAAAAGCAGCTGGGGGAGAAAATTCGGGGGCAAACTTCTCTGGCAAAACGAAACCTAGGCCAGGCTACACCTTGGAGGTTTAATTCGCCCTTCGACATATAGGAGATAACACACAATGATCGAGGCTAAGGGACAAGGGTTTGAATAGATTAGGTTAAGAGATTCTCCCAAAAATCCCACAGAGGTAACCCTGGTAGGGAGGCAAGCATCAATGCAAAGTGTGTGAGGGTGATAGAGGTTATCTCTATTCATGCCAATTTACTGTTCTACCCATTAAATCATAGTTCAACCATTAACTTATGTGTACAAACAATGGAAATTGAATAGATATGTGCCTACCAATGTGAGCATAAATCAATCAATTTGAAAACAAAATCAAATAATCAACCAATAAGCCAATGTCTTGTAACCTCATATAGAGTATTTTAACCAAGGTGCTTAAAGAGTCTTAACATACTATAGTTCATAACAAAGCATTAACATGGTGATTATATCAAGAGTCATATGTGAAGATTTAACCATAGCAGCCTATATGCATTGTTGTGAGCTTGATGGCTGAAGAGACGAAATAAGAAACATGTAAATCCAAAGCATCACAAACCTAATGAAACCAAGTCACATAATCAAATACAAGAATGTTCAATGAGAATTACAGATCGAAAGATTTGCCAGTTGGGTAATGATAAATGAAATGTGGGTAATGATAAATTAAATGTAAGCGCAAAGGGCATATCAACTAGAAGGATGACAATGGTTCAAAAAAGGATTCTAATGTGACTTTGAAGGAATAAAGATTTCAACTTACAGTTCGAAAACAAAAGCGAGGAATAAGCATTCAAAAAGAGAGCATAAAGAATAAAATGCGTGGATTCATTATATGACAGAAAAAGAATCCAATGTTGTGAAAACATTGGTGTGGCGACTTATGAGACAATGAAAATGTGGTGTGAACGCCCTTTCTTATTGATTACCCAGCACCACTGGGATGCACCAAAACTGATCATTTTTGAAAAGTATGATTTGATTAAGAATAAAAAATGAGATGATGACCAACAACACATATGCTGGGTCTGGTACTTGCTCTAACACAACATAGATTTGCTGCTCGGCTTTTGTCTGAGAGAAGGGAGAATGCACATGGCATTTCTGGGGCACAAGTTTGTCCAAAGGAAATCCTTGATATAGCAGAGGGAAACATTGGTTTAACACCATAGATGTATGTACATCCGGTGTCGGATGGATCTGCACAGGAGAACTAGAGAAATGGTTTTCTCAACATTGGCAAATGCTTCCATCTTGTTGCAAAATTAGGTTTCCCTAGATAATGTTCAAACTCAATTAAAGCTAGAGAAAATATCATCTTTTGGTAATTTTAATAGGATTAAGTATTTAGAATAATTGGTCATCGAAATTGGGTATGACTCCTCAAATGTGAAAGTCACCGAGGAGATTCTCAAGAAAAAGAATGTTGACATAGCATCTGAGGAAGCAACTAAAACTACCCTCTGAAGACTTCGGAGGCCAAAGTCATTTGAAGGTGAAGGAAGAAATTCTAATGTTGATCATAGACATAATGCAGATACAAAAGAGATGGAAATGAGCTAGAGAGGAGGTTAGTAAAGGAGGGCGGGGAAACACCATGGAATTCATCCCAGGTGAAGTTCCCCTCATAAAGTTATCTAACAAAAGCATAAGCAACCCGACTGTCAGAACTTCCATCAGCCACCCATGACATCTTTGGAAAAATTTGTAGAGCTATCAAAATCAATGGAGATGAACCTACAAGGAATGAAAATCAATGAACTAAAAAAATATCTTGAGAATCTCCGAGGACTCAAGTCTTCCTACCGGAAAAGATACAACATTGAGGGCAAACATCGAGGAAAAGCTCAGCGAGAATACAACTTGTTTGCAAAGAGTGGGAAAACACTGAAAGCTAGAAACACTTTGGATGGATATCTCAAATCCAAAAAATGAAATATGGCCCATGGTGTAAATCATGTTTGAACAACATGAAGCTAGTCGAGGAGAAGGCAAATATCAACTGAGGAATAAAAGGAGAGCTAGGGGAAATGCCCAAAAAACTAATGAAACCATTAAGTTTATGAATTCAAAAACTAGGGAAGAGATGGAAGACCTAAAGATTGAAGAATGAACATAAACTATTCTTGAAGAGGTCAAAGATTTCGACCAAAGAGGACTATGTGTAGTTGTTGGAGAAAGTCGAGTTTATGGATATCATGGTTCAAAAGATTATTCAACAAGATTGATGTGTTGTAGAAGAAAGGTCTTCATGGTATCTTGGTTCTAAACGATAAACTAATGACGCTGGGCACAAACTATAAGATTACTCGATAGCCAAGGATAGTTCCAAGTTTTTAGGAATATAGGGTAGCATAACATGCAAGGCTTTCTTGGAGACTTTGCAACTGGACCTCATTATTTAGCACGAAATCAAATATATTTTCATAACCAAGCTGATTTTTTCCAAATATACATAAATGGATGAAATCTATTTAAGGCTACTCAAAGTCACCATTCCCATTCAACAAAGATGGGAGGATCTGTGCAATTTGATCAAATGAGATATGAGGTGTACCATCCGAGTCAACATGCAGAGCCTTGGAGTCAAGTCAAGTGAATGATTCACCAATGACCTTCCCCAAAATTAGCATGAAGGATACAACCGATCATCACCAGTTCCTATATTTTTTGTATCATGTTATCAGTTAGTTAGATTTAGAATCGCCACGTGTAGGATCATTAATGTAGGGGCCATTTTAATTTTATAAATACTTCAAAATTCAGTCTGAAGTTGATCTTTACACCCAAGTAAGTTGTAATAACTGTAATTTTTATCAGAGATATACCAGTAATAAAAGGACATTAGGCCCTACGTGTTGGATTGTTGGTGATGTTTTTCTTCTCTGGGTTCAATGGTTTTTCCTCTCTTCATAATCATTTATGTTTTCTATATTTGATCATTTAAAATAAGTTGAGATTCTTGAGATTTATATTTGTATACTCTGTTTCTGGAATTTAAAGGAATCTAAATGTTTATCCTCGATGACACGGTCAGAAATTCTTAAATGCTTCTTTGTCATAATTGATTATCTCATCTTTTCTATTATCCATCATTTAAATTCTAAAAGATCTAGTGATTGGATTATCCTTCCCATTGAAAACACCTTATAAAATATGTATTGATCTCAAACTTTCTAAAACAAACCCCATAGACCAATGGATGTGTAGCGATATATGCGACCATTTATAAAATAGATAATCAGTCTCATTTATTTGCTTAGCATAACATCTAAATCAAACAAGATAAATTTCTGAGGGATCTCTCTGAAACTGGAAGGGATATATCCCATTTTCGAAGTGGTTGGGTAAGTTTCCTCTATTAAATTTCTTCTACCTAGCGACAACCTATGGGAATTTACAAAGCGATAACATGGTGGCGACATCTTGTGAACTAAACAAACTTTATATATCCTAGGATTTCTTTTCCTTGAACCAAAGAAAACTTTATTCTGAAACGAATCATAAGATCAAACTACATAGAGATAATGTTAGGAGGTTGTTAAAGTTTGTATATTATAGTTAAAAGTTTCTAAAATAAAATTAAAATTAAGGTGGCTCCTAAAGAGTTTTCACTAGATCTCATCCAAATCCAGAACCCGCGTTAGTGGTAGATAACCCTGAACAGTTGTTCAGGAAAAAGACCTTAGCTGAATGTTCAGTGAGTCATAATCCCCTTCATAAGTCCCATTCTATTCCATAGGAGCTTGTTTCCCTTCAAGATCTAGAGTTTGACATATCTTTTGAACAAAGCCTTTTTAGATCAAAATTTGTGACTTGTCAGTGAAACAGGTTTAGATCAAACCATCCTTCAACCAAGGACCCCTAAAATACTTTCTCCCAAAGTTGATGTTGATCAATGATTTCTCTAGGAATTTGACAAGCTAGAAGCTCTAGTTGTGAATCTTGATCAAGCCTTATAAAAAGCTCACTTTGACCTTGACCAGTCAAACTTTTTCTTTGACTTCATGCTGCGGCTTCTACTAGAAAACCTAAACCGAGTTCATTCATCCCATTCATTTTCCACGTACGTACCTCCCCTCAATCCACCACAGGTTGTTTTGGTCTCCTCCACCAATCATGGCAGTATACTCCCGTTTGTGTTTGTTTCTCCTTTACATGCCATGCATTAGGATTATCAAACTAGACTCCCACCATTTGATAGTACTGGTCCCTCGAATGCACAACAACATGTTGACAAAATAAACGATTATTTTGATTCTTGGGAAGTAGATGAAGTTGATGTGTAGATGAGACTATTTGCATAGAGTCCGACTGAAGAAATCAAAAAGTGGTTCAAAACCTTACATGTTGCTTCCATAAATGACATTGCTTCTTTTCATCGAGTTTCCTTAGCGGTGGGAGGTAAAGAAAAATCCTCTCGAGATCTTGTGAGTCTGTGAGAGAATGAAGACAAAGAAGAGGCGATTACATGATTCTTTTCGTTTTAATAACCTATACAATGCAATTCCGGTTGATATCAAACCACCTCAAGGTTTGGCATTAATGAAATTCCCCGATGGATTCGATGTTGACATGTATTATCAATCTAGAAGAAAATGCACTCTTTTGTAGAAGACATGCGAGAAGAATTATGGATTAGTGTGGAATCAAATATTTTTGTAAAAGAGCCAGACATAGAACATGAAGGAGGGTCATGATTAAGAAAGAGCCTTCCACTTCCTCTTTAGATGAAACTATATTCCTCTAGCGGATGCAGTGGAGATATTGATGGAGAAACTGCTATAACTCACAAAAATCACTGGTAAGCCAGCTTCTCCTCGGATTAGAATCTTGCTTGAGGAAAATCCTCCCGGATCGGTGTAAAGAGATCCGAGGGGATTAAAGAAGAAATAGAGGGGCTTGATCGTAGATGAACCACCCCTCAGTATATTGATGAGGTGAGGATATAATTGAAGGAATTGGATGATACTCATATAAACCTCATGGGCATTCCACGATGATGAATACATTTTTCTTACTCAGGAAGAGCACAAGCTCTTCCTCCTTTCAAAAACAGAGGTAAACAAGAGCGGAGGGACAACAGGCCTTTGAAAATTCTATGATGGAGGTACACAGGCGATTATAACCTAAAAACAAAGAGGCAAATGAAACCCTCCAAAGAGGGGCTTACAGAACAAAGCTATTGACAAAGAGAATAGTCTGAAAAAATAAAACCTCGAGAGAATCCTCTCTGAAAGTCCCCAAGTGGGAAAATGTTGAATCTCTGTAAAAGACTCAGAGATTTTACAAAGAGTGAATCAGACTGAATTTTCATCAACTAGTCAACCAAGTGCTCATGTGCATAGAACCCCGATGGAAAAAGCAGAAGTCTGAGCTTAAGGAGAGCGTCCACTACTTTCATCCTTGAAGGGGAACTCGCTAAACTGAAGATTCTCATTCCCCTCTCCAAGCTAATGAGCAAGAATGTTTACAGGTCATAAGTGATTAAATATTTGAGCATCAAACCAGAGATAGGTACAAAGGCCACACGAATAGCCGATTCTCCAAATTACTGGACATGGTAAATCTTGTTGATGATCAACAAAAGATCCTGTTTGGTCCTGAAGTTGATGTTCAAACTGATAATGGTGTCGTGGCCCCCTTTTACATCATCCTAAATATCCACGACTTGATACTACGTAATGCTATGCTAGATCCGGGTGCCTCTCACAACCAAATGCCCAAAGATGTGATGGAAAAGTTGGGACTTGGGGTCACACTGCCACCCTGGATTTTCATTCTTTTGAATCGAGCAAGGTCAAATTCATAGGGATAGTGGGGATTTATGCATCACCTAGCTCAAAATCCCAACAAAATAGTAATGGATATAGTGATTCTTGAAATTCCCCCAAAATCTGAGTATGTTACTATCAAGATCCTTGGGGAGCTAAGTTGAAATGAACCCTACAACTAGATATGTCATATGCCTCCATCCATTATTTGGAAAATAGAGGAGACTGTATAGAGAAACCGTGATGAATTATATGGTCAATAATTCGGGGAAAAGAATTATTTGCTAATTACCCACTATACTTTGCACACTTTGATCTGTATTCTTTCATTCTATACAATCATGGTGACTTGGAAGGACAAATATCTCAGCTGGAAGATGATACACATGATCTAAAAGAGGATAAAGAAGTTACTAAGGAGAGAATCTTTGTGGAAGTGGCCTTAATAGATTTTTTACAGACATGGATTTACGATGGTCGATGAGTAAAGAGGGCTGAGCTGAATTTTGTACAATCACATATCAATTAGGAGACATTATTACAAGCTAAACTTCCAATGCCACGAACAACATAATATGGTTGAATACGAAGCTTTGATGCTCGGTCTGAGGCTTTTGAAGAAAGTTGGTGCCAAATAGATTATGGTAACGAGTGATTATGAATTGATTATTAAAAAAATCGAAAATTATGTAATAAACATCGGACTTGGATCTTGTAGAAAATGCTTCTTTGGGCGTTCTTCAGTGCTTCATTGAAATCAATTTGCAGGTGATGCCCAAGGGACAAAACATATTAGTAGACAGGTTGGCACATCAACATCTACCTGCAAAATACCCTTACATCCCACTTGAAAATACACAATGGGTGGAATTGAAGTCTGGGATAACTATTCAAACAACATCGAGATACTAGTAGGTGATAGGGAATATGATCAAATTGAAGACTTCCTATAGTGTAAGAATGAGTTCAAATGTACAAATATAGATTTAGAGAATGATGTTGATGATGTAAATAAATCTGTTTATAAAATTGGTAGTGTAAATAAAGTATATTTTGAAGAGTTGAATGAAAATAAATTAGATGAAGATGAATTGAATGAAAATGGAGATAGTGCGACATTCTGATTGAAAAATAATGTGTTGCCTAGAGGTTTAGGTCTGCTAGAAAAACATTCGATTTTAATGATGTAGCCCAAAAAGTAAAAATTGAAGCTAGTGGTAAGAGGTTGAAGAGTGCAACACAGGGTGAGAAGAAAAACCCAATATGATAAAACTTTCTAAATCTCCGCCCCCTGAGAAAAAATGCAAATGCATTGAACTTTTTTAAGGAATACGTGGATGTGTTTTCTTGGGGTTACAAGGGAATTCAAAATCTTGATACACAAGCATCATACAACATGGGATCCAGATAAAAGAAGAACACAAACCTTCAGGTGAAACTAGGAGAATCAATCCCAAGTTGCTTCTCACGATAGAGAAAAGAAATAAAAAAAGATGAATGATGCAAAATTAGGTTCCTTGAGATTTTCCAAATGGGTTTCTAACCTAGTTCCTACTTGGAAGAAAAATGGTGAAATCAAACTTTTGCATAGATTTTAGAAATATGAACAAAGTCTCCCTTAAAGACAATTACCCTCATAAAAATGGAGCACATTTTACAAAAGGTAGTTGGGGCCAGTGGGATCTCCTTACTAGATGGTTTCTCGGAGTACAACCAAGTCCACAATCCCACCAAAGATCAAGAGACATCATTCACCACGTAATTGGGGAACCTTCTTGTATGTGAAGATGCCCTTTGGTATGACATTGAACGTTGGTGCCACTTTCCAAGAGAAATGGATATTTCCTTTGTGTATGAACTTGGAGATTTATAGTCATATATATATGGATGATGTGACTATCTACTCCAAATCTGATGAGGAACACTTGCAACATCTTAGACACATGTTTGAGAAGTAAAGGGAAATTTTGGTTCATTGAATCAAAGAAAATCCTTACCGGTTTAGAGGAAGGAAAGTTGTTGGTACACATAATCTCTAAAGATGGAATTAAAATAGACCCAATAGAATAGAATCATCAGAGAAAGTGGAACACCCTAGGAACAATAAAGATACAGTCTTTCATTGGAAAAATAAATTCCTTAGAAGATTCATGTACCCAAATCGACTGAGCTTCTTAGGAACATCACAAATATGTTGGGACACAAAAATCAGATGGAACACTAAGTCCAAATAGTCATTTGGTGAAACATGCATCCTGAAACCCAGTTTTGATGTCCCCGATTACATCAAAATTTTATCTTTTCTCTCTTTTGCATCACAGACACACCATGTGAGTGTTGAGAAAAATAGTGAAAGTCTGAACAACCCATAGCATTTTTAGCAAAACTTTAAGAGACGTTGCGTTGAACTACAACATAATGGAGAAATACTTTTCCCTAGTAAATGCCATAAAGAGTTTAGAGTCTATATTCTTTATTCTCACACAATTTCATATGTTCCAAATGCAGTGGTGAAGGATAGACTAACTCATGATAATCCATATGGTAGGAGAGGAAAATGGATTGTGATTATTCTGGAATATGACATTGAAATAAAACCTACTAAATTGATCAAAGGACCGGGGTTTGGCCAAACTAATGAACATGAAGTCATTTCATGCTCTAGATATTAATTTTTTGGTTGCAGTTGATGAGAAGGGAGAGAAAGTGACTCAAATGTAGCAATTCTTAAACTCTCCTTGATGCGCTTGCCCTGTTTGCCACTTCATAACTTACAAGCTCTTTTGGTTTATTCTGAACCAAAGCCCGGTTATTAAGCCAAATTTTGTATTCTAGAGGTAATCTTTATTGGAAAAGTCCACGGTGGTATCTTGCTTAATTGCCTATTAAAGGACAAAGTTGATGGTTCACATTAGGATTTCCACATCACGGGGAGGCCTTGAATTTGGACATAAGTTGGAAAACCACAGCTAACAAGGTTCTCAGAGATGGTTTTTACTGGCTTACATTGTTTGCTGATGTTCATCAAAAAGTTACTTCTTGTCATAAATGCCGGGTTTCGAAGGTAAAGTTGTTGCCTCCCCACAGAAACCCATCTCATTTGAAGCCCCTTTCCAACAATGGGGTTTAGACTTCATTGGACCGGCCACATTCATCCTCCTCGGGTCAACACAAGTGGATCCTCAGCCTGAGACTACTTCACCAAATTGAATGGGGTTGTGCCATGTAGGCAAGCTACTAACTCTGTTATCATCAAGTTTGCGACTAATATCTTATGCGGTTTGGATACTTGAGAAAATTATAGCTAACAATGCAGCAATTTTCAGATTCAAAAGACTCATAGATTTTTGCAATCAATATTGCATTACTCTGGGACACTCAACAACTTATTATCCTCGAGGAAATGGAATGAGTCCTCAAACAAAATTCTAGTGAACATTCTTAGAAAAACACTTCAGGAAAACAAGAAATCATGGCAAAACAAGTTGGTTTTCTCACTCTGGGATGAAAGAATTAGCACCAAAGATCTGGTGGCATGTCTCTCCATATACCAATTTAGAGACACTAAAGTCGTTTTTCCCCTTTCCTTGGGATTCCCTGTCATGAAACTATTGCATGAAGCACAAGTAGAGTCAAATGATGTTCAACGGAGAATAAATCAAATTATTAATTTAATCTTGAGTCGAGAAGAGGTGTAACAAGACTGGGTCATGGAGAACATCAAAAATATTTGGGACTAAAGAAGATGATTTTTGGAAGACTGGGTGACTTGTTCTGAAATGGGGTTCTAGAAATGAGGATAAGGGTAAGCATGGAAAATTTGATAACTTATGGAATTACCACCATTGAGGACATTAAGGAAGAAAATAACACATTTTTTCTCAAAAACACTAATGGAGCAGGACGCAGTGGACACATGTGAGCGACAGGATCTTTGAAACATTATTTTTCCACCCCAATGAATGTCCACAAATCTTTTTCCAGTACATACCATTTTTTCATTTAGGTTGTGTGTGGGTGATATTAATTAGATGGTTGAATCCCATAGAGAAGGCCCTAAGCTACTGACCAATGCCACCAAAGATTCTCAAAATAAAAACAAATCAAATAGGAGAATAAGCATGGAGAGATTTGTTTTTCTGAACATCGGAGGCGGAGTTCTTAGCTTTGAAACCTGTCTGAGGTGGAGCCAACTGGCTATATTATATATTTATAGGATCAACTAGTGATTGGAAATATTTTACTCTTGATGTAGTTTGGTTGGAAATAATATTTTATTTTTTTATTTTCAAAGAAAAGAAAAAGAAAAGAAAAATAAAAGAAAGAAAAATAAAAGAAAAAGAATAAAAGAGGGCATAAAATAAAATGGATAAAAGCCCCATGCAATAATAATGACTTGATGCATACAGTTTAATCATGGTTAAGTATCTTTGAATTTATGTTGATAGGCTTAGTGAACGGAGCTAGACTTGCCTAAACTGATTAATCTTAGCCAAGTAGATAGGTTAGTTATTGAATAAATTTGACCAAGCTGACAGCTTAGTCCAAATATCCCTAGAATTGAAGGAATTTTTATCCCAACAGTCTAATATGGGATAAATATGTAGGTAGGTAGGATAGAGCCTAGACTAGCAAGTTTTTCCTCCAATACAACACACATGATGTTGATGAAAGTTCATGATTTTGAGGTTTGAAGTGTGTTTCCTAACCCCATGGTGACAAAATGCAAAGGAAGCGGTGAAAAAACCCACAAAGGAGCACTATCCTAAGTTTTATTTGCGCATTTTTGGTCTTCATACCCATAGACTAAAAACCGCATAGATCCTTGGTTGATCTAGGGTATGAATCTGACCCAGGCAAAGGGTTGAGACCTTCCCAACGGTTCTACTTTAATGGTTGAGGGAATTGATGGTTTTCCTGGTAGGCCCCATCCTAGCGTGTCGCCAATCCATTACATCGGACCCCCTCCACTTCTCGACCATTTACTTCCTACCCCCCCTCTGACATACTAACATACCAACATTCCAATACCACCACTACCTCATGATGTCACGTCCCACTATCTCCTCTTATAAGTCCCATCTCATTACTCTACCAACGTATTCCCCTCCATTCACTTGTCACGGGTCACATCCCTTTCACCTATATTCCAATCATCGCCCTCCACATCATCCACCTTTTCCCATCACATGTCCTTTACACATACTTCACACCTCAAATCCGTTGGCCATTTAATACAAGCTAACATATCCGTTAGTTTGCTCACCTATTCCCCATGCCCAATGGATACTCGTTCGACCAAATTTAACCTTGTCTCTACCATTTTCACATTTCTCATACTTTCCACACACCAGAAACTCATTTTACCTCACTGTTTCAATTAGCGATCCAACCATAGCCATTACCTACTAACGTTTTTTGTTTCAATTGTAGGTACACAACCATAGCCATTACCTACTAACGTTTTTTGTTTCAATTGTAGGTACCTTTGAAGTGATGGCGCCAAAATCTAAAAAAATCAGAGGTCGAGGAAAATCCATTCCTCCCACCTCCTGTTGATGTCAATCGAATCCCACTAGCCAATAAAGACTATCTGATCTCTAAGAGAAGGTGCGAATTCAATTTTTCCAAATTGCATTCCTGGTTTAGGGACACTTTCCTAGATCAAAGTGACAAGATTGGGCTCTGGGAGTCTAATCTCCCCCTGTATCTTTTTCCCCAAATCCACCATTTTCTCGAGTTCACCCTCAAGTGCCAGGCGCATTACCTTCCCAATTAGAGAGCCATTGTTTCATCATCTAGATAAACCCTTTTCACTATCACACTCGAGTCCAGTGATCAAATGATGCAAATATCCAAAGCTGAATCTGCCTCTCCTTTCACCCTTGAAGTTCTAACTGAAAAGTACCAGAATCTATCTTTTCCCTAGAGAGCACATATTTTTTAGCGTTTCCTCCCACAGGATGCTCAATTCCCCAAGAAAAATCCCCCTTAACATTCCTCCATGTTTTCAAAAAAGGGAAACCAAATCATTTCATCATTATGTTGTCTAATTGGTTACTTCTCAGATGAATGGGTGGACAAACCCATCTTGGGTTACCTATCCATTTTCACTGTCGAAGAAAAAGCCACCACCCAGTTCGACTACAACAATTTTCTAGCCAAGAACATGCATGGGAAACTTTTCAAATTTCCCACGGAGGGCATGTTCCGGTATTCTTCAATACTGGCTTACATGTTCATGTTTTTTCAAGAAGATAAGTTCTCGTTCACCATGCAGAAAATGGACCAGGACGACAAACCACAGCCTGCCACCTCTTGGACTTCACTACTCAAAAGAAACTCCACAGAGTTTAATTTCAAGCAACTTATTGAGCAGTTTTACACCCACTAGTAAGAATACTCAATGTTAGGCCAGAGCCGAGGATAAATGAGGAGACCCAAAGAATTTTACACCTCTCAGACCTTGCCAAGACTGGAGACTGGTATCTGTATCAGAATCACATGAAAATAAGAATTTATGGATATGAGATGGCCCCTTATAAACTTCCGAGATACGTTCCAGTTAGGATATTTTGCTTGGAATACATAAGGAAAATGATCAATTTAGATGACATAAATTTTGTGTTTTTGAAGAGGAAACAACAGTTGAGAATTAAGGGGAAGATATGATCCTTTATCTGAAATAGTCGAGCTACTAGGGAAGAGGCAGACAAACTATTAAAGGAAATGAAGTTCGACACAATCTTCATGTGGAACTATGATTCATGTGGGATCATTGCAAAGATGAGGTCGAAGAATAAAAGTTCCCCTTATGTTCATGAGACCAAACCAAAGATATATAATTTTATGAATCAAACAGAGTAGGGGGTGAACACTCTGGAAAAAGTAGAACAATATCCTTCAGTCATTATGTCACATACAACTACACCGTAGATACCCAAGGAGAAAAGACCCAGAAAGGACGCCTCGCCTTCCGTTACTGAAGTGTCAGTAGAGGATTTCTAGTTGTACAAGAAAATGACTAAGACCGCTCACACTATTGATAGATCTGGAGAGGAAGAGACCCAATCTACCACAGTAGCTGAGGGGGAGAATTCATCACCTTTCTCAAGCAGTCATCAGATGATGTCTACTTCTTCCTCAAAGAAGAATATTGTTACCACTATGATTACCCAACCTCCACTAGGATATGCAAAACTGAGCATTTTTTAAAAGTATGATTTGATTAAGAAAAAAATTAGATGTTGACCAGCAACAACTATGCTTAGTTTTGGAAGAAAATGTCCAAAACAAAGCACAGATTGTTATCATCTTTTGATGCAGAGAGGGGGAGAATGCACATGAAATTTTTGTAGGCACAAGTGCCCCATCCAAAGGAAATCACTGATTATAAGAGGGAAATATTTGAGTTTAACACCAAATATATACATCCAGCTAATCAGATGGATTTACACAGGCAGAATGGAGAAATGGTTTTCTCAACATTGGCAAATGCTTCCACTACTGTTGCAAAATTACATATTTCTCTGAACAATGTTCAGAATCAATTAAAGCTAGAGAAAATATCATCTTTTTCTAAGGTTAATAGGATTACGTCTTTAGAAGAATTGGTCCTCAAAATTGGGTATCACCCCTCAAATGTGAAAGTAGCTGAGGATATTTTCAATAAAAATAATGTTGACATAGCATCTCTGAGGAAGCAACTAAAACTACCACCTACAGAAGACTCATAGGCCAAAGAGATGGCTAAGACAAAAGGTGAAAAGGAAGAGATACTAAAGTTGATCATCGACTAGAATGCACATATAAAAGAGATGGAAGAAGAGATCGAGAGGTTAGTAAAGGAGAAGGAACAAGAAACACCGATGGAATTCATCCCACTGAGTGTAGTTCCCCTCATAGAAGTTAGCATAACAAAAGCATCAGCAACCACCACAACAAAACTTCCATCAGCCACCCCACTGACAGCTCTGGAAAAATCTTTAGAGCTAGCAAAATCAATGGAGAAGATGACCCTACAAGGAATGGAAATCAATAGACTGAAAAAAGAGATTGAGAATCTCCAGGAGCTAAATTCTTCCTACCATACAAGCTACAGCATTGAGAGGCAAACATAAAAAAATCTCAAGAAGGAAATACAACGGCTAC
This sequence comes from Picea sitchensis, assembly GCA_010110895.2. Classification (NCBI taxonomy): domain Eukaryota; kingdom Viridiplantae; phylum Streptophyta; class Pinopsida; order Pinales; family Pinaceae; genus Picea; species Picea sitchensis. The sequence goes on from SNQJ01S0181142.1 coordinate 18,376, forward strand.
AAAAGAAAATAGTGGGGGGGGGAAACACTAGCAGAAGCTAAGGAGAACAATTGGATGGATATCTCCAAATCCATAAATGAAATATGCCCCATGGTGCAAATCATATTTGAACAACATGAACTAGTGCTGAGGAGCAGGCAGGCCATCGACAATATAAAAGGAGAGTTGGGGGAAATGCCCACAGAAGCTAATGAAATCATTAAGTTTCTAAATTCAAAAACTAGGAAAGAGCTAGAAGACCTAAAGATTGAAGACAAAACATAAACTATCCTTGAGGTCAAAAGAGGACTAATGTTGCAGCTAGAGGAGAAATTCCAAAACATGGATATCGTGGTTCAAATATTCTTCAGCAAGATTGATGTGTTGCAAAAGAAATGTCTTCCTAGTTTACTAGTTCTAAATGATAAGCTAATGACCCTTTTTGAATACAAACAAATGATTACCATGGTGGCCAAGGACAGTTCCAAGTTTTTAGGAATTCAGGGTAGCATAACATGCAAGGCATTTCTAGAAACTCTGCAGCTGGACCTCAGTATCCAACACAAAATAAAATATATTTTCATCACCAAGCCAACTTTTTCCAAGTATACAGAAGTGGATGAAATCTATCAAAGGCTTCTCAAAGTCACCATTCCCAGTTAGTAAAGATGGGAGAGTTTGTGCAATTTGATCGAATGAGAGATGAGGTGTACCATTCGAGTCAACATGAAGAGCAGTCAAAGTCACGTGAATGATTCATCAATGGCCTACCCCAAAATTAGCATGAAGGATACAACAGATCATCATCAATTCCTATGTTTTTGTATTGTGTTATTTAGTTAGTTATATTTATAACCTGCCACGTCTTGATCATTAATGACAGGGTCATTTGTAATTTTTGTTATAAATACTTCAAACTTTGAAGTACTGAGGGTTGATCTTTAGGCCCAAGC
>SNQJ01S0181142.1:19317-33130 GCA_010110895.2 Picea sitchensis
TGGGTTTGTCCACCCATTCATCTGAGAAGTAACCAATTAGACAACATAATGATGAAATGATTTGGTTTCCCTTTTTTGAAAACATGGAGGAATGTTAAGGGGGATTTTTCTTGGGGAATTGAGCATCCTGTGGGAGGAAACGCTAAAAAATATGTGCTCTCTAGGGAAAAGATAGATTCTGGTACTTTTCAGTTAGAACTTCAAGGGTGAAAGGAGAGGCAGATTCAGCTTTGGATATTTGCATCATTTGATCACTGGACTCGAGTGTGATAGTGAAAAGGGTTTATCTAGATGATGAAACAATGGCTCTCTAATTGGGAAGGTAATGCGCCTGGCACTTGAGGGTGAACTCGAGAAAATGGTGGATTTGGGGAAAAAGATACAGGGGGAGATTAGACTCCCAGAGCCCAATCTTGTCACTTTGATCTAGGAAAGTGTCCCTAAACCAGGAATGCAATTTGGAAAAATTGAATTCGCACCTTCTCTTAGAGATCAGATAGTCTTTATTGGCTAGTGGGATTCGATTGACATCAACAGGAGGTGGGAGGAATGGATTTTCCTCGACCTCTGATTTTTTTAGATTTTGGCGCCATCACTTCAAAGGTACCTACAATTGAAACAAAAAACGTTAGTAGGTAATGGCTATGGTTGGATCGCTAATTGAAACAGTGAGGTAAAATGAGTTTCTGGTGTGTGGAAAGTATGAGAAATGTGAAAATGGTAGAGACAAGGTTAAATTTGGTCGAACGAGTATCCATTGGGCATGGGGAATAGGTGAGCAAACTAACGGATATGTTAGCTTGTATTAAATGGCCAACGGGTTACTTGAGGTGTGAAGTGGCAGGTAAAGGACATGTGATGGGTGTGCCAGGATGATGTGGAGGGCGATGATTGGAATATAGGTGAAAGGGATGTGACCTGTGACAAGTGAATGGAGGGGAATACGTTGGCAGAGTAATGAGATGGGACTTATAAGAGGAGATAGTGGGACGTGACATCATGAGGTAGTGGTGGTATTGGAATGTTGGTATGTTAGTATGTCAGAGGGGGGGTAGGAGGTAAATGGTTTATAGCGGAGGGGGTCCGATGTAATGGATTGGCGACACGCTAGGATGGGGCCTACCAGGAAAACCACCCATATCAGACCCCCCCCCCTCAACCATTAAAAGTAGAACTGTTGGGAAGGTCTGAAATCTCTTGTCGGTCGTAGATCTAAGTGTCTCTAGATCAACCGTTGATCTATGCGTGCTCTTTAGTCTATGGGTGCGAATCAAAATGTGCAGCGAAAACTTAGGATAGTGCTCCTTTGTGGGTTTTTTCACCGCTTCCTTTGCATTTTGTCACCATGGGGTTAGGAAACACACTTCAAACCTCAAAATCATGAACTTTCATCGAACATCATGTGTGTTGTATTGGAGGAAAAACTTGCTAGCCTAGGCCCTATCCTACCTACCTACATATTTAGCCCAGATTAGACCGTTGGGCCAAAAATTCCTCTACCCTAGGGATATTTGACCAAGTTTAAACAGTTTGGTCAAATTTATTCAATAACTAACCTATCTACTTGGCTAAGATTAATCAGTTTAGGCAAGTCTTATTCACTAAGCCTATCAACATAAATTTAAAAGACCTGACCATGATTAAATTGTATGGATCAAGTCATTATTATTGCATGGGGCTTTTATCCATTTTATTTTATGCCCTCTTTTATTCTTTTTCTTTTATTTTTCTTTCTTTTATTTTCTTTCTTTTTCTTTTCTTTTTGAAAATAATTTGCAAAAAATAAAATATTATTTCCAACCAAACTACATCAAGAGTAAAATATCTAGTCACGAGTTGATCCTATGAAATATAGGGTTATAACAGTGGCTCCACCTGGGGATGGTGCTCTCCTTGTGAGGTGCCAAGAACCTGTCTCCTGATGTCTGTAAAAAACAAATCTCTCCATGCTTATTCTCCTATTTGATTTGTTTTTTATTTTGAGAATCTTTGGTGGCATTGGTCAGTAGCTTAGGGCCTTCTTTGCGGGATTCAACCATCTAATTAATATCACCCACACACAACCTAAATGAAAAAAAAAATGGTATGTACAGTGGAAAAAGATTTGTGATATCTTTATTGGGGTGGAAAATAATGCTTCAGCATCCTGTCGTTCACAGGTCCACCTGGCAGGTCTGTTCCATTAGTGTTTTTGAGAAAAAATGTGTTATTTTCTTCTGAATGTCTGAATGGTGTAAGGTAATTTCCATAAGCTATCAAATTTTCCATGCTTACCCTTATCCTCATTTCTAGAATCCCATTTTAGAACCAAGTCACCTAGCTCAAAATCATCTTCTTTAGTCCTTCTGTCAAAAATATTTTTGATGTTCTCCTAGATGACCTGAGTCTTGTTGTATACCTCTTCTCTGGACTGCATTAAATTAATAATTTGATTTATTCTCCGTTGAACTTCATTTGGCTCTACTTACGCTTCCTGCAATAGTTTGATGACAGGGAATCCTAAGGAAAGGGGAAAAACCACTTTAGTGCCCTATACCAATTGGTATGGAGACATGCCAATTGATCTTTTGGTGCTTATTCTATCAGCCTAGAGCACAAAAACCAACTTATTATGCCACGATTTTTTATTTTCTTGCAGTGTTTTCCTAAGAATGTTCACTAGAATTTTGTTTGAGGACTCAGCTAGCCCATTTCCTTGAGGATAATAAGTTGTTGAGTGTCCCAGAGTAATGCAATATTGATTGCAAAAATCTATGAGTCTTTTGGATCTGAACGTCGCTGCATTGTCAGCTATAATGTTTCTGGGGCATCCAAAACCAGACAAGATATTAGTTTCTAAAAACTTGATGATAACAGAGTTAGTAGCTTGCCTGCATGGTACAACCTCGGTCCACTTGGTGAAGTAGTCTGTGGCCGTGAGGATCCACTTGTGTTGACCCGAGGAGGACAGATGTATTTGTCCAATGAAGTCTAAACCCCATTGTTGGAAAGGGGCTTCAAATGAGATGGGTTTCATGGGGAGAGGCAACAACTTCCTTTTACCTTCGAAAACCTGACATTTATGACAAGAAGTAACTTTTTGATGAACATCAGCAAACAATGTAAGCCAGTAGAAACCATCTCTCAGAATCTTGTTAGCTATGGTTTTCCAACTCAGATGTCCACCACAGTCTCCTGCATGGAAATCCTACAGAACCCTATCAACTTTGTCTTTTAATAGGCAATTAAGCAAGATACCACCAGGATCTTTCCAATAAAGATTACCTTCTAGAATACAAAATTTCAATGCTTTCAGTTTAATAAATCTGGCTTTGGTCTTAGTCAAACCAGGAAGAGCTTGTAAGTTATGAAGTACAAAAATGAGGTATGCGTACCAAGGAGAGTTTAAGAATACCTCGTTTACATTTGGAGTCACCTACTCTTCCTTCTCATCAACTGCAACCAAAAAATTAATATCTAGAGCATGAAAATTAGATTCAGCCATTAGTTTGGCCAAACCCTGTCCTTTGATCAATTTAGTAGGTTTTATTTCAATGTCATATTCCAGAATAATCACAATCCATTTTCCTCTCCTACCATATGGATTATCCTGATTCAGGATATCCTTTACCACTACATTTGGAACATATGAAATTGTGTGAGAATAAAGAATATAGACTCTGAAATCCTTTATGGCATTTACTAGGGAAAAAGATTGTTTCTCCATTATGTTGTAGTTCAACGCAACGTCTCTCAAAGCTTTGCTAAAAAATGCTATGGGTTGTTCGTACCCTTCACTATTTTTCTGCAACAACACTGCTGCGATGGTGTGTTCAGATGCAAAAGAGAAAAGATAAAATTCTTTGATGTAATCAGGGCTGATCAAAACTGGGGCTTGGGTGAGTGCATGTTTCACCTGCTCAAATGACTATTTGGACTTAGTGTTCCATTCGATTTTTGTGTCCTTTTTCAACATATTTGTGATGTTCCTAAGAAGCTCAGTCGATTTGGGTATGAATCTTCTAAGGAAATTTATTTTTCCAATGAATGATTGTATCTCTTTGATGTTCCTAGGGTGTTCCACTTTCTGGATGGATTCTATTCTACTGGGGTCTATTTTAATTCCATCTTTAGAGATTATGTGTACCAACAACTTTCCTTCCTCTAAACCGAAAAGGATTTTCTTTGGATTCAATGAAATCCAAAATTTCCTTTACTTATCAAACATGCGTCTAAGATGTTGCAAGTGTTCCTCATCAGATTTGGAGTAGACAGTCACATCATCCAGATATATGACTATAAATCTCCCAAGTTCATACACAAAATAAATATCCCTTTCTCTTTGGAAAGTGGCACCAACGTTCATCAAACCAAAGGGCATCTTCACGTACATGAAGGTTCCCCACGATGTGGTGAATGATGTCTTCTCTTGATCTTCTGGGTGGACAGGGACTTGGTTGTAACCTGAGAAACCATCTAGTAAGGATATCCTACTGGCTCCAACTACCTTTTGTAAAATGTGCTCCATTTTTGGCAGAGGGTAATTGTCTTTAAGGGATACTTTGTTCATATTTATGAAATCTATGCAAAGTTTGATCTCACCATTTTTCTTCCTAGTAGGAACTAGGTTAGAAACCCATTTGGAAAATCTCAAGGGAACTATAATTTTTGCATCATTCATCTTTTTTATTTCTTTCTCTATCAGGGGAAGCAACTTGGGATTGATTCTCCTAAGTTTCTACCTGAAAGGTTTGTGTTCTTCTTTTATCGGGATCCGATGTTGTATGATGCTTGTGTAATAAGATTTTAATTCCTCATAACCCCAAGCAAACACATCCACGTATTCCTTAAAAAGTTCAATGTATTTGCGTTTTTTCTCAGGGGGGCAGAGATTTAGAAAGTTTTATCATATTGGGTTTTTCTTCTGTTCCTATGTTGCACTCTTCGACCTCTTTACCACTAGCTTCAATTTTTGTTTTTTGGGCTACATCATTAAAATCGAACAAGTCTTCTAGCAGACCTAAACCTCTAGGCAACACATTATTTTTCAACTGTAGAATGTCGCAATCTATCTCATTTTCATTCAATTCATCTGCCTCTACTTTATTTTCATTCAACTCTTCAAAATATACTTTATTTACACTACCAATTTTATAAACAGATTTATTTACATCATCATCATCATTCTCTAAATCTATATTTGTACATTTGAACTCATTCTTACACTGTAGGAAGTCTTCAATTTGATCGTTATTCCCGAATACCTACTAGTATCTGATGTTGTTTGGAATAGTTGGTCTGCACTTCAATTCCACCATTTATTTGCGAGTGGGACAGAAGGGTATTTTGCAGGTAGATGTTAACGTAGCCGACCCGTCTACTAATATGTTTTGTCCCTTGGGCATTACCTGCAAATTGATTTCAGTAAAACATTGAAGAACGTCCAAAGAAGCATTTCTACAAGATCCAAGTCTGGGATGTTTAGCTACATACTCAGCTTTGATTTTCTTAATAACCAATTCAAAATCACCCCTTACCATAATCTATTTGGCACCAACTTTCTTCAGTAGTTTCAAGCCGAGCATCAAATCTTCGTACTCAACTATGTTGTTCGTGCATTGGAAGTTTAGTTTGTAATAATGGCTCTCTGAATACCTTGATATGTGATTATGTAACCAAAATCTAGCTCCAGCTCCCTCTTTACTCACTGCACCATCGAAATCCATGCTCCAAAAATCTATTGGCAGTTTCTCACTTTCCACAGTTTCAGCATTTCTCTCCTTAGTAACTTCTTTATCCTCTTTTAGATCATGTGTATCATCTTCCAGCTGAGCGATTTGTCCTTCCAAGTCACCATGATTGTATAGAATGAAAGAATACAGATCAAAGTGTGCAAAGTATAGTGGGTAATTGTGCGACTTTTCCTGACTATTGACCATATAATTCATCACGGTTTCTCTATACAGTCTTCTCTATTGTCCAAATACCGGGATGGAGGCCTAGGACATATCTAGCTGTAGGGTTCATTTCAACTTAGCTCCCCATGATCTTGATAGTAACATACTGTATTTTGGGGGAATTTCTGCAACTACTATATCCATTACCATACTCTTTGTTGGGATTTGAGCTAGGGTGATGCATAAATCCTTAATTATCCCTATGAATTTGACCTTGCTCGATTCAAAAGAATGAAAATCCTTGTAGGGTTTGATGATGATCTGTTGTATCCTTCATGCTAATTTTGAGATTGCCAGGTGTTGATGAATCATTCCATTGACTTTATTTGCTCTTCATGTTGACTGAATGGGTACACCTCATCTCTCATTCGATCAAATTGCACAAACTCTCCCATCTTTACTGACTAGGAATGGTGACTTTGAGAAGCCTTTGATAGATTTCATCCATACGTATACTTGGAAAAGTTGGCTTGGTGATGAAAATATATTTTTATTTTGTGTTGGATCTTGAGGTCTAGTTGTAGAGTTTCTAGAAATGCCTTGCATGTTATGCTACCCTGAATTCCTGAAAACTTGGATTTGTCCTTGGCCACCATGGTAATCATTTGTTTGTATTCAAAAAGGGTCATTAGCTTATCATTTAGAACTAGTAGAACTAGGAAGACATTTCTTTTGCAACACATCAATCTTGCTGAAGAATATTTGAACCACGATATCCATGTTTTGGAATTTCTCCTCTAGGTACCAATTAGTCCTCTTTTGACCTCAAGGATAGTTTATGTTTTGTCTTCAATCTTTAGGTCTTCTAGCTCTTTCCTAGTTTTTGAATTTAGAAACTTAATGACTTCATTAGCTTCTGTGGGCATTTCCCCAACTCTCCTTTTATCTTGACGATAACATGTTTGCTCCTCAACACTAGTTCATTTTTTTCAAATGGTTGCACCATGGGAACTCATATTTCATTTATGGATTTGGAGATATCCATCCAATTGTTCTCAACAAGCTTCTGCTAGTGTTTAACCCCCCACTATTTTCTTTTGTAGCCGTTGTATTTCCTTCTTGAGATTTTTTTATCTTTGCCTCTCAATCTTTGTAACATGGTAGGAGTGATATTCTCACGGAGATTCTCAATCTCTTGTTGATCTAATGATTTCCATTCTTTGCAAGGTCATTTCTTCCATTGATTTTGCTAGCTCTAAAGATTTTTCGAATCGATTAGGGTGGCTGATGGAAGTTTTGTTGTGGTGGTTCCTAATGCTTTTGTTATATGCTAACTTCTATGAGGGGAACTACACTCGATGGGATGAATTCCATCGGTGTTTCTTGTTCCCTTCTCCTTTACTAACCTCTCGATCTCTTCTTCCATCTCTTTTAACTATGTGCATTCTAGTCGATGATCAACTTTAGTATCTCTTCCTTTTCACCTTTTGTCTTAGCCATCTCTTTGGCCTATGAGTCTTCGGTAGGTGGTGGTTTTGGTTGCTTCCTGAGGAGGATACTGTATAACATTATTTTATTGAAAATATCCTCTGACTACTTTCATTTGAGGGGTGATACCGATTTTGAGGACCAATTCTTCTAAAGACGTAATCCTATTAACCTTAGAAAAAGATGATATTTTCTCTAGCTTTAATTGATTCTGAACATTGTTCAGAAATATGTAATTTTGCTTGATGAGTGGAAGCATTTGCCAATGTTGAAAACCATTTCTCCATTCTGCTTGTGCAGATCCATGCGATTAGCTGGATGTATATATTTGGTGTTAAACTCAAATATTTCCCTCTTATAGTCCGATTGATTCCCTTTGGATGGGGCACTTGTGCCTACAAAATTTCATGTGCATTCTCCCTCTTTCCATATCAAAGACAGAGAGAAACCTATGTTGTGTCATTGATATTTGTTTCCAGAATTGAGCATAACTACTATTGACCAGCCTCTCATTTTTCTTCTTAATCAAATAATACTTTTAAAAAATGCTCAGTTTTGCATATCCTAGTGGAGGTTGGGTAATCATAGTGGTAACAATATTCTTCTTTGAGGAAGAAGTAGACATCATCTGATGGTTTCTTGAAAGAAGTGGTGAACGTTCTCCCTCGACTACTTTGGTAGATTGGGTCTCTTCCTCTCGAGGATCTATCAATAGTGTGAGCGGTCTTAGTCATTTTCTTGTACAACTAGAAATCCTCTACTGACACTTCAGTGACTGAAGGAGAGGCATCCTTTCTAGGTCTTTTCTCCTTGGGTATCTACGGTGTAGTTGTATGTGACATAATGACTGAAGGATATTGTTCTACTTTTTCCAGAGTGTTCACCCCCTACTCTGTTTGATTCATAAAATTATATATCTTTGGTTTGGTCTCATGAACATAAGGGGAACTTTTATTCTTCGACCTCATCTTTGCAATGATCCCTTGTGAATCCCTTAGTTCCACATGAAGATTGTGTCGAACTTCATTCCTTTAATAGTTTGTCTTCCTCTCTTCCTAGTAGCTCGACTGTTGTAGATAAAGGATCATATCTTCCCCTTAATTCTCAACTATTGTTTCCTCTTCAAAGCTACAAAATTTATGTCATCTAAATTGATCCCATTTTCCTTATTCCAAGCAAAATATCCCTACTTGGAGCTATCTGAGGAAGTTTATAAGGAGACCATCTCCTTATCCATAGAATTCTTATTTTCCTTAACTTGATTACGTCTGAGATACCGGTCTCGATCTTGCTTAGGAATTAAAGAGGTGTAAGAAGTGCTGGAGTCTCCTCGACATCACATTCACGGCCTAACATTGAGTATTCTTACTAGTGGGTGTAAAACTGCTCAGTTGCTTGAAATTAAATTCTGTGGAGTTTCTTTTGAGTAGTGAAGTACAAGAGGTGACGAGCTATGGTTTGCCTTCCTGGTCCATTCTCTACATGGTGAACACGGACTTCTCTGCTTGAAAAACATAGACATGTAAAGCAGGTATGGAAGAGTACCGGAACATGCCATCCGTGGGAAATTTGAAAAGTTTCCCATGCATGTTCTTGGCTAGAAAACTACTGGATAGCGGGTGGTGGCTTTTCTTATTGTTAAAGAAATGGATAGGTAACTAGAGATGGTTTTTTGCCAGTTTTCTTCCTGATAGGAACTAGGTTAGAAACCCATTTGGAAAATCTCAAGGGAACTATAATTTTCACACCATACATCTTTTTGATTTCTTTCTCTATCAGGGGAAGCAACTTGGGATTGATTCTCCTAAGTGTTTTCCTGAAAGGTTTGTGTTCTTCTTTTATTAGGATCTGGTGTTGTATGATGCTTGTGTCATAAGATTTTAATTCCTCATAACCCTAGGCAAACACATCCACGTATTCCTTAAAAAGTTCAATGTATATGCATTTTTGCTCAGGGGGAAGAGATTTAGAAAGTTTTATCATCTTGGGTTTTTCTTCTGTTCCTATGTTTCATTCTTCGACCTTTTTACCACTAGCTTCATTTTTTGGTTTTTTGGCTACATTGTTAAAATCGAACAAGTATTCTAGCGGAACTAAACCTCTAGGAAACACATTATTTTTCAACTATAGAATGCTGGAATCTATCTCATTTTCATTCAATTCATCTGCCTCTACATTATTTTCATTCAACTCTTCATAATCTACTTTATTTACACTACCAATTTCAGAAACAGATTTATTTACATCATCATCATCATTCTCTAAATCTATATTTGTACATTCGAACTCATTATTACACTGTAGAAAGTCTTCAATTTGATCATCATTCCCGAATACCTGCCAATATCTGATGTTGTATGGAGCAATTGGTTTACACTTCAATTCCACCATGTATTTGCAAGTGGGATGGAAGGGTATTTTGCAGGTAGTTGCTGACGTAGCCATCTCATCTGCTAATATGTTTTGTCCCCTAAGCATTACCTACAAATCAATTTCAGTAAAACATTGAAGAGAATCCAAAGAAGCATTTCTATAAGCTCTAAGTCTAGGATGTTTAGATGCATACTCACCTTTGATTTTCTTGATAACCAATTCAGAATCACCCCTTACCATAATCTGTTTGGCACCAACTTTCTTCAGTAGTTTCAAGCCGAGCATCAAAGCTTCGTACTCAACTATGTTGTTCGTGCATTGGAAGTTCAGTTTGTAAGAATGGCTCTATGAATACCTTGATCTGTGATTATGTAACAAAACTCTAGCCCCAACTCCTTATTTACTCACTGCACTATCGAAATCCATGCTCCAAAAATCTGCTGACAGTTCCTCACTTTCCATAGTTTCAACATTTCTCACCTTAGTGACTTGTTTATCCTCTTTCGGATCATGTGTATCATCTTCCAGCTAAGCAATTTGTCCTTCCAAGTCACAATAATTGTATAGAATGAAAGTATCCATATCAGAGTGTGCAAATTATAGTGGGTAATTGTGTGGTTTTTCCTGACTGTTGACCATATACTTCATTAGGGTTTCTCTGTATAATCTTCTATGTTGTCCAAATACCAGGGTGGTGATGTAGGGCATATCTAGTTGCAGGGTTCCTTTCATCTTAGCTCCCCATGATATTGACAGTAACATACCATATTTTTGGGGAATGTCTGCAACTACTATATCCATCACCATCCTATTTGTTGGGATTTGAGCTAGGGTGATGCATAAATCCTTAATTAGCTCTATGCATTTGACCTTGATCGAGTCAAAAGAATGCAAATCCTTGTAGGGTCTAGTGACCTCAAGTCCCAACTTTTCCATCACATCTTTGGGCATTTGGTTGTGAGAGGCACCCGGATCTAGCATAGCATTATGTAGTATCAAGTCGTGGATATTTAGGATGATGTAAAAAGGGGCCACGACACCATTATCGGTTTGAACATCAAATTCAGGACCAAACAGGAGCTCTAGTTGATCATCAACAAGATTTACCATGTCCGAGTAATTTGGAGAATCGACATTCAGGGCCTTTGTACATATCTCTGGTTCGATGCTCAAATATTTAATCACTTATGACCTGTAAGCGTTCTTACTCATCATCTCAGAGAAGGGAATGGGGATCTTCAGTTTAGCTGGTTCCCCTTCAAGGATGAAAGTAGTGGACGTTTTTCTTAAGCTCTGCACTTCTGCTTTTTCCATCGGGGTTCTATGCACATGAGCACTTGGTTGACTAGTTGATGAAAATTCAGTCTGCTTTTCTCTTTGTAAAATCTCAGGAGTTCTTTTTACAGGAGATTCAACATTTTTCCACTCAGGCACTTTCTTGGGAGAGGATTCTAAGGTTTTCTTGTTTTTGAATATTCTCTATGTTTCAGTAGCCTTCTTTGGAGTGTTATCATTTTCCTTCTTTCTTCTCAAGTTATACTTCCTGTGTACCTCCATTATAGAATTTGCAAAGGCCTGATGTTCTGTCTCCTCTGCTTCCTTATTTACCTCCGTTTGTGAAAGGAGGAAGAGATCATGCTCTTCCTGAGTAAGAAAAATGGATTCATCATCGTGAATGCCCATGAGGTTTAAATGAGTATCATCCAATTCTTTGATTATATCCTCACCTTCATCAGCATTATTTTCCTGGAGGGGTGGTCTAATCTACTGATGAGGCCCCCTCTGTTCTCTTTGATCCCTCAGATATCTCTTCCTGATCTAGGGAGGATTTATTCTGAATTTTGGATTCTGAATCTGAGGAGAAGCTTGGTTTTCCCTGGGTGGATTTCTATCAATTATAGTAAGCCTCTCCATCATTCTCTCCACAACTCTGGCTAGAGAATCTAGTTTGGTGTATGAAGAGGAAGTGGAAGGCTCTTCCTTAATCGTGACCCTCCTTTCCAATCTCTTCCTGGCTCTTCTGGCTAAAAGATTTGCTTCCACACTAACGACACTTTTCTGCATGTCTTCGAGAGTAGAAGAGTTTCTTTCTCTTAGCTGATACGACATGTCAATGTCGAATCCATCGAAGAATATTATTAATGCCAAACCTTGAGGTGGTTTGATATCAGTTGGAATTGCATTGTATAGATTATTGAAATGGGTGCAATAATCATGCACTGTCTCTCCTTGGTTCCTTATGTTATTCTCATATTTTGACAAGATCTGGAGAGGATTTTTCTTTACCTCCCACCTGTCAAGGAAAATTCGATGAAAAGAAACAATGTCAGTTATGGAAGAAGCATGTAAGGTTTTGAACCACTTTTTGACTTCTCCAGTTAGACTCTATGAAAATAGTCTCATTTGCACATCAAATTCATCTACTTCCTGCAAATAAAAATAATCGTTCATTTTGTCAATATGTTGTTGTGCATTCAGAGGACCAGTACTATCAAATTGAGGGAGTTTGTTTTGATAATCCTGAGGCATGGAATGTAAAGGAGAAACCAACACCAATGGAGAATATCTTGCTTTCATGATTGGTGGAGGAGGCTGAACAACAACCTGTGCGATTGGAGGGGAGGTGAAAGAAGGTGTGGAAGATGAAGGGTTGGGAGGAGATGAATGAAATGGTTTAGGTTTAATAGAAGCTACAACAATAGTCAAGGCAGAAAGTTCGACTGACTGTTGAAAGTGAGCTTTGTCTAAGGCTTGATCAAGATTTGCAACTAGATCTTCTATCTTGTCAAATTCTTGGAGAAATCATTGATCAACGTCAGCTCTGAGAGAAAGTATTTTAGGGGTCCTCGGTTGAAGGATGGTTTGATCTAAAACGATTTCACTTACAATGCTATCATATTTTGTTCTAAAAAGGCTTTATTCAAAATATATGTCAAACTCGAGATATTGAAGGATATCCAAGTTCTCTCAGAGAGAAGGGGACCTATGAGGTGGACTATGACTCCTGGAACACTCTGGAGCATTTTTCTTTCTGAGAAATTTTTTGCAATTGTCTACTGCTATTGCAGGTTCTGGGTCTGGATGAGATCTAGTGAAAACTCTTTTAGGAGCCAGAATTTTTAATTTTAATTTTATTTTTAGAAACTTTTAACTAATATATACAAACTTTAACAACCTCTGAACATTATTTCTATGTACGTTTAGACTTTATGAATCGTTCAAAAGTAAAGTTTTCTTTGTCTAGGGAAAATAAATCGTAGGATATATAAAGTTTGTTCAGTTCCCCAATATGGTCTCCACTATGTTATCACTCTGTAAATTCCTAGAGGTTGTCGCTAGGTAGAAGAAATTTACTAGAGGTAAATTTATCCAACCACTTCGAAACTGGGATCTAGCCCTTCCAGTTTCAGAGAGGGATCTCTCTGTAAAATTTGACTTTTTTTTAGATTTTAGATGTTAGGCTAGTTAAATAAATGAGACTGTGTTGTTTGTTTTATAAAAATGGTTGACATATCGCTTATGAATCCATTGGGCTATGGGGTCTATTTTATAAAGTTCGAGATCAATATAGAGTTTATAAGGTGTTTTCACAGGGTAGGATAATGAAACTGTTAGATCCTTTATAATTTAAATGATGGATAACAAAAAATATGAGATAATCAATTATAACCAAGAAGAATTTAACAATTTGTTGATCATAACATCAGAGGATAAACATTTATATATTTAAAAGCAAGAAACAAAGTATACAAAGATAAATTCTACAACTTCAACATCTTTTAAACAATCAGATATAGAAAACATAAATGATTACGAAGATAGGAAAAACCATTCAACTGAGAGAAGAAAACATCACCAACATCTAACACGCAGGAATCCTATGAAATGTCCTTTTATTACTGGTAGATCTCTGATAAAAATTGCAGTCCTTATAGCTTGCTTGGGCCTAAAGATCAACCCTCAGTACTTCAAAGTTTGAAGTATTTATAACAAAAATTACAAATGACCCTGTCATTAATGATCAAGACGTGGCAGGTTATAAATATAACTAACTAAATAACACAATACAAAAACAT
>SNQJ01S0181143.1:10342-20892 GCA_010110895.2 Picea sitchensis
TTTGTGTTGCCTCCTGCTTCGTAGACTTATGATTAACATATATGTTGCCTGAGTCTTATCACTTGTCGTGCTATTATCCAAGGGAAGTTTGTCACTAAGCCTGAGTCGGCCCCTCTGCAATATGTCTCTTGTCTGCATACCCGACCATCCTGAACGTCCAATCGAGTCCTTGTTCGAAATCACTGAAGCCTTCAGTCCGATCATCAAGATTATCAAGTCCATAACCGACGAGCCGTCGAAGACCTCTGGGTAGTGCAGTCGTACACTCATATTACACTCCTACCCGAGTTTTAGAAGATTTTGAAGTTGTTGCTCGAGCTCTGAAGTCCAGCCATCAGGCCAAATCAACTTCTGGAAGATGGATACTCTATATGTATATCTTTCTGATTTCGAGATGTAGCTCCACTGTGTATTATTTGCGGCTACTCTTTATAGTTATTTGACATGGATCTATAGTGTATTTGATTGGTAGCCATGGTTATATTTTATCCCGAGCATGGGTATTCCTGCCTCGGTGAGACATTTGTTATTTTGCAGACGACACCTCCTGGTTCCTGATCCTTGAGCTCAATCGTTTGGCACATCAATAAAGATTGGTAATGTATTTCGGCCATCAGATGCTCTTCTAACCTCACACATTAGGGGGCATCTGTTATAACCCTAAATTGCACCACACATGCTTACCTGGCATCAGGCCAATTCATATCCCTTCTTTGCCAAAACTTTGCTGAACAACTCTTTGAAAATCCTCTTGTGTCAAGGCCCACGCGCCCTAACCCATTACTGCATGCGTGTGCACACTGGTTGACTCACAACAGCCCGCGTGTACCTAACAAAGCACGAAAAGAGAAAATTTGTCGATGGAACAAAAAGCTATGGGTCAGTTATCTGAAACTTCCGACCATGCATGGTCGAGGGTTCGTCCAAAACCCTAGCTCCTTCTATCCTATAAAAGAAGGGGTAGGGGTACCATTTGGAGGAGGAAAAAATATAGCGAAGAAACTCTAACCATTTACGTAATCCATTGTCCCAACCCTTTAGCCTTTCCTCATGCCAAAGGAGATTTAACACAAAGTAGTTGAAGGACAGAAGAAGAGGAGCCCAGGATCAGGTTCAAGGAGCGGTGGCCGATCTCAGCTTTTTTGTAAGTTGATTCACTTTCAGTAATAAAAAGAATACTTTTCCCGTCCCAATGCATGAATTTTCTATGGTTTGATTAATTTATGCTTGATTTCTAACCCTTGAGTATAGAAATAGCATGCATGCATAGTTGTTGTTTGTCTTGAGTGCAGGTCATCTGTGGAAGGAGCAACGCAAGCAAGTAATCGAAGAGCAATGGAGGATCTACATCGAACGCCGGTAATAAGGTTAGTGGTCCTTTTCCATGCATTTACTATGAAAAAGGGGTTTAAATCTTGGGTTGTAGGTAAAAAAGTAGTTTCTATTCGGTCAAAATCTACATGCAAGTCTGACCCTAGTTTTCTAGTCCGTAGGGTGTTTTTCCCAACAACAATGAACAACATAAAAAAATTGTTACAACCTGTAACCATTGTGGCACGATCCCGAAACTAGGCTCCAAGTTCCTCCACCCAAGGCCAGAGATGATCAACAATACCTCCAATACTTTGTGTTCAAACAAGTCCAAGGAAAGGAAAGGATTACTTCCTCACAAGATAGATAGAAAACAACTTATAAAAATGAGGGTTTCCAGATGGAAGGGACAATTTAAAATGCAAGGGGAAAAGGGGACTTCCGGGACTATAATGAAAATGATAGCATAAGGATGCATTTCTATATTTTGTTTTTCGTCCACCCCAAGGCTCTAATTTAAAATCCTTTTTAACAGTTGGAGTAGTTATGGACATGTTATAGGAGGTCGAGAACTTGAGGAACCCTACAAATACGCCCAAAGAGTTGGGGTTTATTATTTTATTTACCCAAATTAACATGTACACAGGTTCTATCTGGAAACTAGCATATGTATGTGGGATGCTTTAAGTCAAGTCATGTATATCAAGAAATATGGGGTTTTTTAAAGTATTTTTTAGGAGAAAAATGCCACGCAAACATGGAAAGGGATGTAACTGAGGTAAATGAGTCATCATAAACATATGTGGTGTCAAATAATGCTATAACAGATCCCCCCTAATGTGTGAGGTCATACGAGAAATTGATGGCCAAAATACATTACAAAATAGTCATATTGAGATTGTGGAGGGGCCTTGGTAGGAGTGGTTGAAGACTAATTCTGGAACAATACCTACAATAGAAACAAGTAAGATACTCTCTTCCAAAGTTGGGCATGCCCATGCTTAGGAGTGATGTAAGCATGACCACCAAATTAAGTACATTGTGGATCCATGAGTAATGAAAACATAATTGATGTCCATGGTCATGAAAAATGTACAAAGTGGATCCATGTGATATAAAAGAGTAGCAATCATGGCCACGAAAAAAATACATTGTGGATCCATGCATGTAGATCATAGCCATGAATGGATACATAATGGAGCTATGTCTCATAATCAAAAAGAGGATATGTAGAGTCAATGAAGTGAAAAAAATTATCCTCTGTACGTACCAATGTCAAAGGAGGTGGTACAATCAATACAACTCAGGTAGGAGCACAAACGAGGGGACACTCATACTTGCCTCAAGGTATTCAAAATGATTTGTTGTGGTATGATTCTACATCATGCGAATAAATGTGTTGAATTTGAACACAGTGAGACACAATTTGATTACCGGTCATTGATGTATATTGTTAACAAACACAAGACAACCCACCGATAATGATAATGGGAATAAAGGTACCTAGTACAATATAATAAGTGTGAATAAAGGAGATAATGTCAAACACTTGATAGAATCTATCGATCAAAGGAAATTGATGTATTCCCACTGTTAATAGCAAGGGAACTTGCCACTGATGACTGTAAGACCTAAGGTACTAAAAATTACTCTAGATCCACGTCCCAGAGCAAGATGTGTTGAATTCGATAGAAAGAGATCCGTTGGAATGAGGGCATTAAGGCACCCCCCATCATCCAACATGAGTAGAAGAAGGATAAATATTTGGAAGAACTTGGATGAAATGATTGAAAGGACCATACTGAGGTACGAATATGGCATGTACCAGATGGAATAACACACAATGGAGACTCTATTAATAGTATCCAATGATGAAGACTACTAACAAAGATGAGGAATCCACCAACGGGGTCAAATGGAAACAATTGTACCACATGAATCCCTATGTGTGATAATGGTTGTTGACGTCRAACACAATGGAAATAKCTCAGTCAATGACCAATGATGTTTTTCATCTGTTAAGTRCAAGGTCACCTATCAATGATGTAAATAGGCCTAGGGTGCAACTCTAGGTCATACTCTTAGAGAAATGATTCATAGTCGATAAGAGAAGACCCGCTAGTAATAATTCAATGGGGACCTTCTATACTGGCATGGTTTAGATACAAAGATACTTGTGAAACTAAGAAGTAATTGACACAAGGGAAGGCTAACTTGGAAAGTCAAGAGTTATGTAGAGTGGTCGACACATGTTAACTTCCTTTAAACAGAAACACAACAAAAAAAGTGACTTGGGAAGCATTGTATATAGACTACGACACGGGAGGTATCAACAAATGCTCCATATGACTGGAATAATAACCAGTCATAGGAGATTATACTAAAAAATGAGAAAAAAGGTTGACTAAATCCATACTAAACCCAATAGTGAGGTAAAGACACATAATATTGTGCTATGTTTAAGTGAAACACAAGTAGATGCTATATAAAAAATGAGACATGTTCCCATCCTCTTTTTTTTGTTTGTCTTTTTCATATTATAAATATTGAAAATGAATAAAATAATGTTATAGTACAATGGAGGAAACAAGCATCATGGGTGAGAAAACTAGTTCCATGCATAAGGAACATAGTTGTGCTCAATGCAAGGAAATGCATGTAGGATATGGAGTCTCAGGGGAATTTTCCTCCAAGGATAAATTATGTCAAGTCGCAAAGGCTAGTATTGTTGCTGGTAACTTTTCGAGAATGCATATACAATTGGCTATAGAACATCAAGATGAAGCTGACATTAGGCCTGAAAAGTGTGAGTGGTTAATATGAAATGCAAGTAAAACTCAACGCAACAATTTTGGAAGCATCGAAGGTAATTGGCTAGCAAAAGGTGAGAAGAAGATATGAAACTTCAACACAAAGTCAAGGTGGGACTAAACATGGCTTCTGATCCTACAAGAAAAAAATACAACATGGGTGCCAAAATGGCTAGTGATGTACTAACTAGGACACCCATGGAGATGTAAGCTCTACCACCTGTAAATGACACCTTTAGAGAAACTTGAAGGTATCATGTCGTAAAAAAATGGGGTTGATCTTATGGAAAATGTGTGATTGGTATGGATGAATGCATTGTGCAGGCGAAATGAAACCTACCCTGTATGCCAGTAAGGAGCACAATACCTACCGAAGAAGTCAAATACGACAACATATGTAACAACACATGTGATAAAGAGACATATCTCAAGGAAAAATGCATAAAAGCACATATCTAAAGAATTTTAATTAGTCTAAACGACATTAAAAATGTTAAAAGGGGTAAAAAACTATGTAAAAAAGTAGAAAAAATGGGTTAAATAGGTAAAAAATGAATTTACCATACCATTTGATTTTTACCCTTTTGGAGTGCATTTGGAGCATTTTTTTTTTTTTGTAAGAGATTTTATATATAAAGGGCCTTCAAAAAACCAAACCAGAGGTACAGAAACTTGAAAACAACCGTGTTGTAGTTACCGAACTGCCCCATTAGAAGGGAAACCAATTCAGCCAGTTGGGTCAGTCTAGTAGTTTATAGTCTGACGGTCTTAAAAAACAGAACTAAGCTGACTAGGCTACAGCTATGAAAAGAAACTAGTAAAGAGAACAAAACCCATGTGGGGTCAAACACTTGGCGAATAACCTGGCCAGGTGGCTTGATAGGCCGCATCCCAAGGTTCCTCTTCGATGGGAATCCCTTTGCCTTCCAAATGCATATCAGCGTCCACGTTGCTCTCGTCCAGGTTGGCAGCTGGCAGGGTGTCTCCAGGTGGACTGTGCGCATGAAGGCATGTAGCTATCGGAGCCTCCATGTCCCCGTGCGTGACCTACGCCACAACGACCCCTGCTGAACGTTGCATTTGTTCATTCCTATTGTCGCCCTCTGCATGGGGTACCTCTACTGAAGCCGTGCCTTCTGGAGTGGAGTGGAAAGCATCCTGGAAGGTGGATAGGATCTGAAGGAGGGTCGAAGTCTTCCCATCCAGAAGCTGCAGTCGGAATTGGAGGTCCTCCAATCCCTGTTGGAGCTTAAAGACCAGTACATAGAGGATGTCTAGACTATATTTTAGCTGCGAGTCAGGGATGAAGTCGGTAGATGAGTACGCACTATTTCAGGTACTTCGAAGAAATGGTGGTGCCCCCAAGGGTGGCTGGGAGTAGCAAACTGCCGGTGCAAGGGAAGGTCCGCTGGTTCGGGAATTTGGTGGAGCTGCAGGAAATCGCGAAAGAGATCTCGGCGAGCTATCAGTGATGACTAGGCATTCGAACCAGGAGGCAGGCGGGGTGGAGGAGGCGAGAGGTTCCAGCTCAGGCTGCAGAGGTGGTAAGGAGAACGTGGCGGGCGAACCAGGGGGAGAAGCAAAGGCACGGGGCCGAGGAGGATGCCATGGAGAACCTCTTCATGGCCTTCCTCTTTGGCACGGCATAATGAGATCAGATTGAAGGCAGAGATGAACCGAATGCCCCAAGAGAACGTGGAGAGCCTGGAGAGGGCCGAAGGCTCTGAGCACCATGAAAAACCAGAGTGAATTGGGCCTGGGCAGCGGAGGGATGAGGGGGTCGGATCGCGAGCGAGGATGAAATTCACCTACAGAAGGAGGAGCCATGGTATAGTCGGTAATGGGAGTCGGGCACACCAGCGTTAATGGTGCTGCAGCGATGTAAAATCTCATAAATGCAAGGTCGAGGCGACGGGATTTGACATGAGCCCAACACATGGATCCCTGCCTTGCTGGCCTGACCTTTCCTCCGCTTCTCGCCACATGGCTCGCACTAACACCCCATCTGGGGGGCATTTGGAGCATTTTTACCCTTCAACCTTTCAAGGAATAATATGGGACACACAAGGTTCATAATTTGAAACTGTGTGGACTAGGTAAGAGACCATTCCTTCTTGTCCATTTTCATCCATTTTGTTTTGTGAATTTTTTAGTCTTTAATATAATTTCTAGGTTAAACGACCATGTACATGACCTTCTTCAACATAGGTCACATACATGGTAATATGTACATGATCCCTGTTAGTGGAAGTCACATATGTACATGAATGTCCTAATAGTAAGTCATGTACATCTCCATAAACTTCAAAAATAAAAAATTATAACTCAAGAATTTGAAATATTTTGCAGGATGGTGATTGAATGGTTGAAAGAGAGCATTGGGATGTGGATAATGAAGTCATGAATGACCTAGAGGCCAAAGAATCCATTTGATAGTGTGTATTTTATAATTTCTTCAGATGCAATAGGGTTAGGGCCCAAAGAATATGATTGGAAACATTGATTGATTACTAGGAGCCTGATGTTGATGCTATCATGATCAATGGGAAATATTTGAATATTCGGACCGAGGATACATATTGTCTTACAGGGTTATCCCACCAAGGTGATGTAGTGAATTTGAAAGGAAAAGGATCCATTGGGTTAATAATTAATGAATTCATTTCCATATACTGTTCGATTGATACATAAAAGGTTGGGAGCCAACTCCCAATAAAACAATTAGAGAGCCTCATCCTTAAAATCATTGTCTTGATGATTGCTTAGATTGCAGGATCTGCATCATTACATCAAGCTTCAATAGTGATGATGTTCTATGCAGTTGAATGTATGAGAACTATTATATATGATTGGAGCACCTCACTGCTAATGTGCATGAAGGCTCAATTGATAGGTTGCAAACAAGGAAAGATGAAGAACTTTGTCTTTGGGAGCCTCTTGTGCATTTTTTTCTTTGAGAGACTGAAAATTTTGAGTCCCCGGGTGGACATCCATCCTCATTATGTCTGAGATGGAACAATGGAGATATGGACTATGGTACTCCCGAGACAGAGAGGAGATCAACTGGGAGATCCCTGGGATGACACATTTTTGCCTGGTGGTCACGCCAAGTTGTTGTGATAGAGGACTATCCCTATGCATGGATATATTATTGTGATGATCTGGAGATTCTTATTCCTCCTAGTAGTGCCTACGGAGATATTGGTATGAAATAGTTTTTGAATTATTTGATTTATATATATATATATTTCCATGGAAAAAAGCGTAATTTTATTTATCCGAAGAGACAAAATTACATTATGTAGGTGCTTCTGGGAGCACAACACCTTGATTGGTGTAGTATATGTGTCAGAGGAAAATAAAAGAGTTCCTCCATATAGAGAGTTCCAAAAAATATAAGAGTCTTTGAATTTCTGCCAAGTAGAGAGTTCCAAAAAAAATCAGTTAATTACAAGTATTGTATCCAGTGGTCTGTGAATCTGAATTGGTGTAGTTTGCAAATTGTGAATTTGTTGCTGAATTGTAATTGGTCTGGTGTATATTTCATCCAAAATTTTCGTTGTTGATTGCATCCAAAAATAAATTTATTGTTGATGTTGTTCTTGCTGTGGATCCTGCTGTTGGATTGATGGGTATATAAAAGGACAGTGGTAAAATTCTTGTGTGCTTTTGTCCTTGTGCTCTGTGTTTCCATCCTTGATTTTTATATTTTATGATTTTAAGAAAGAAATAATTTTGATGTGGATCAAGATAATAATTCGATTGTTTGATTGTGCAAATGTGGGATCATGATGGTTTGAGGGGTTTCCTTGGCATGGACGACATGGTCATGATGACCAACCATGGGGAGATTCATATTGAGTATTAGATAATGTCCAAAGGATCATGGAAAGAATGGTACGCCCAGTGCTAATGATACATATTGAAGATTTACCTGAGCAGATGCAACGACATGTAGTTGGAGTGCCACGAGCATGGGTGTGGATATTTCAGCGTCTAGCCAATGTTGTGGTGTGTTATGACATGCAGAGGGAAGAGTTGGTCCCTCGGGATCATGATGATGAGATATTTGTAATTTTTGTATTATTAGTCCTTAGATATGGACAATCGAGGATAAAATCCTATTTTGTATCATGATTCACATTTTGTACTTAATGAACATTGATGATATATATATATCCTTAATGACAATGTGCCTATGATTTTATTATGTAAATGTATAATTTGTTGTGCTTTTGATTAATGTGAATGATATAAGTGTCAATCTAACACATAGTTAGCAAATGCATCACATAACAAATTGCAGTTTCTTGGAACATGAATATAAGTAATGTATCAAAATAACACTCCAACAAACGTACCCGAAGGAAATGATGATGTAATTTAGGGCCACAAATACAAATTCTCCATTTAGATGAGACAATACGAACCGATCTTCCAAATGAACTTCTAAGGAGTGAATTCCATGTGTAATGTCATCATGAAGTAGTTCAACAACAACGTTGTATTCAACCACATTACTAGTAGATGGGCTGAGACAAGCACCTTCGAAAATGACCAATTGTCCCATGGGAAAATAGATCACCCAAGCGACAAAATATTTGTTTCGAGTGTGATGGATAGTGCAATCAGTGAACCCTATGAAAACCAAAGGATCCTATGACATCTTCCAACCAAGCAGAAGCACCATAAGCACCACTAACGCAAAAAGAGATCTACACTAATACAAAATATAACAATGTACACTAATTACAAGTGGAACGCCTAAGTGTAAATGCTAAAGCGTAGTACTTCTTAATATAGAGCCGATTTCTGGGCTTCGAAATTGCATTCCCTTCAAAATCCTCCAACTTGTAGGATCCTTTCTGAAGGGAAAATATCACAATGTAAGGGCCATTCCAAAACTGATTTAAATTGCCCGCCCATAAGGCGAATTTGTCCTGGTCATAGACAAAAACAAGGTCACCTTTAGAGAAGATCATTGGGTGCGTGGACTTGTCATGCTGACTCTTAACCTATTTCTTATGTGCCCCATTTGTAGAGGTGGCATCACAACGTTGCTCATCAATATGTTCCAAGTGAACAAGGTGCGCTTCTAACCCAGAAGAGTCAGGTAGAATCTATATGGCGATATTAAGCAAAGGTATTTCACATTCAATCAGTAATAATGCCTCCGATTCGTGAATGAGTTGGAATGATGAAAAATCTAGTAGCAGTCTTAATTGCAGTTCGGTATGCCCATAAAGTTGGATAGAATATGATGTGCCAGTTAGTCTTACTCAGGTTAACAACTGCTCAATTTTCTCTAAGATATTGTTCTCGTCATTCTTGTAGCCATAATATGAACTCACGTAAATTCACTTGTAAATGGAATACCTACACCTATTATTCTTCACCTCGAGTGGAATTATTGAATAACCCTTTTAGGATGGGGAGGAATTTTGTAGATCCTAAGTATCTGTAACTAGGACCCTTGCTAGTGTCACCGGTCCCTTCCAAGTCCCTCATCTTGGCCTCTACTTTGGCACAATTAGGATTGCCAAGCTCTATGATTGGAGTTTTCCCAGTTCCCCTTTGCCCTATTCAACAAGAAAGGACCCTGGTGGATGTCTTAATTATAACATTTTTTCAATATCAAGAATGACCTAAGGTCCATATTGTATATTTAATAGAACTTAAAAATCACATTTGGAAAAACAAACGATGATCCAATATGTGTGTTTGTGTGTGTATAAATTTACTTATTATATTTTGTTTCTATGTTTGTAGATGGAAGAACATAAAAAACAATTCAAAGAAGAAGACATTAGTTTAAATAATCAAAGTAGTCTATCACCTACAAGTGATGAATAAATGAGTCATGCATGCAACTCGAGTCATGAAAATATTTCAAGTGATGAATGACAATCAATATAATTGAATGTTACTACAAGTTGTATGTTTTGGAATATTTGTCTGTGAAAATCACAGATTTTATTTAATTTACTTGACATAATGTCCCAATTGCATCAATAAATGATACCAATAAGTGTAATAATTGCAAATTGGTTGCATTTTTATTATTGTGGAACTTTATGGTATCCTATTTTGTATGACTATGGGTATTTTATTCATATATAATAAAACAAGTTTCTTATTTTATTGCATTATCGAATGTTGTAAAATGGTACGTTGTTGATTAATTAATATATATATTATTTACATTGTTATGAATAATAGAAGTGTAAATCATTGGATAACACATTGATGCAATCATTATATCAAAATGAAATAAAAAAATTACAAAAACAATATTATTATAAAAAATATTTGATTTTGAGATGATTAATAGAAAAATTGTAAAAAAACCAATTAATTAAAATATATACATATCAGTGCACTATATTATTTTGAACTCACTAAACGACGTGTGCCAGAAAATAAACGGTG
>SNQJ01S0181144.1:0-33161 GCA_010110895.2 Picea sitchensis
AAGATATGTTCAACAAAGACTTCACCTTGAAAAAATTCTCAACATTTATCTTTCAACATATAAATTGTTATTCCAATAAAAACTTGAACAAACATCAATTACCTTATTCAACAAAAACCAAAAAGATGATTCGAAACTTTGTTCAGATGCTCTATAAAACCATCATGTATCGATATCAATCCTCCAATTAAGCCTATGGAACAGAGGGAAGAAATAAAGAAAGAAAAGAATACAACTGCAATCAATAATAGAAATGCTTTGAAATCCCTATCCCCGAGATCATATTTGTCTGTCCATCCGATGAATTGTGTTAAATGTGTTTGGCTGAAAGCATATTTATACGATTTGGTGTGAAATAAAACGATACGATGTGTCTTTTCATTTTTTCTGACCGACGGAATTCGGTCAACAATCTTTCGGTCGAAACAAGGTTTTTTCGACCGAAAACCTTGGACACCGTTTAATTTTTACGGTTTCCGTTAGAATTTCGGTTTTTGGCCGAAAGATTGAAAACTAAAAATTGGGACTATATTCAGAAACTAGAGAATTCCCCAAAACTTACATGAACTTTGGAGGTTGCAGACTCTTGCAAATACTCAGAATTTGGTTTCGAAAATGACACCAACAATTGAAAAATTGAATCTACTTTCAATTCCTATAATATGTTTTCATTTTCATTATTTTTATCTAATTTTATTTAATTTTAAAAACAAATCACTGCATAATATTTTCAGCAGACATTATGATTCGGTGAAATGAAATATCTGTATCTCTAAAAATATACAGTGAAAAATTTAGAAAAAAATATATTCATAATCCTTAAACTGTTATTTTCAAAAGCGTGTATTTAGATTTTACTTTTAAGTAAAAATTAAGATAGATACAAGGCGTGGGAAAACATGTGTTCAAAATCTGCAACGTTTTCAACTTGGTCAACTTAAAAAAATTCTAGAAATTATAATATTCATACGTTAGATTCAAAATTATAGTCATAATAAAACAGAGTCTCTATAGATTGTTGCAGTGTATTTCGTTTCTTAAAAACATAAGTTTAATAATAGATACATTGTTGTGGAAAAAAATAACTCATTATCATTCCTTTCATGTTTAAGAAACATACTATTAAACAATTGTCAAATTGACATATCAAATATTAATTAAAAAAATTGGAAAAATAGTCATTGGAAAGATAACAAAATTCTTCACATGTTTTGTTTTTATTGTAAAGTGAAATTCTAAGTAAAAAAATTAATGTCAGAAGTTGAGGAACTTGTGACAATAAAGTTTTTTTTCTCATAAAACAAACAAAAGTGTTACCCATCTTCATGATTAATAAGTAAATGCACCATAACAATTCCACCACTTGTCACATCTCTTCTATATGTAGATGGCATCTCTTTTTATATGTAGAAACATTACTTTTCTCTGTCAGCTTCTATATTGTATAACAACGATAGTGAGTAGTTTGTATCTGTAATGTGTTTGTCTTTATGATCAACATAACCTTCACACAACAATTGCAAACATGATATATCAAAATGAATTGGAAACCAATCACTGAAGTTGAAAGTTTATTTTGTAGAACAGTTCATCCAAAAGTATGTCAGAGGGTGGCATTTCAGAGGGAGAATACATGCATACTGAGTTGTAGAACATCTCATCCAAACATATGTCAAAGGGTGGTATTTCAGAGGAAAAATACTTGCATGCTAGGTTGTAGAGATGATTATGGTATTGTAAATGAATATTAAGGGGGAATTAGACAGTGCAAAATTTATTGCAAATGAGATGCACAATTAAATAAACACTTATCACTCTTTGGTTTTCCTTTTGACTATCCTAAGATTCTAGAAGATGAGGAGTTCAAGCTTTCATTAAGTGACACTTAACATGGCATCAATGCAATGATAGAAATATGTAAGCGTATGCAATGTAATGGATTTGATATTGTAGAATAATACATTGTAGCATTAAAGAGATGAGAACAAATAAAATTTGAGATTATTTTAGTTTTTAAATGTCAAATAGAAGGAATAAATGTTGAATTATTAACCTTAATATTATTCACACCCATTTTCATTTAACACTTTAAATATAATGATCATTTAACACTATGACTAATATATATATAAAATTATAATATTTTTTATTTTTTATAAATAATGAATGAATCGAAAATTTATTAAATTTTTTGAATGATCTTTAATTACACTTATCCAATGATTATAACCGAGTGCATTGATTATAACCCACTGAGAGTTAAAAGGAGTTCAATGTTGATGATAGGATGGAAACAACTTTTAATTTATCCTTAAGATGATAAAATATAATTAATTGCATTATATTTTAAGATAAAAATATGAATATTGGGTGACATACGGACATACCTCCCTTCACATGACAAACGAAATCAAAATCTGGTAAGAAGTTTTTTTTAATTATTGTCATCACTAATGTTGTGACCTCATCACCAAAAACCAAACACTCTATATGTTAAGACGTTGTTGACTTTTCATTTGGAAGCAATTTTAGCATATCTATGGAGGCTTGAATTGGCCTGCTCGTAGACTTTAGATCCATGCTACAATCCACTCCAATACTGCCATGTAACGAAATCTGAATTTAGCCATAATATGAATTTATCCCAAATTGAAGTTAGTTAACATTCCATCAAAATGAATTATTCGATGAGACAAGTTGCAAAGCAGTGTACGACACTGTTGATTTAGCATGGAATGCATTTGAGCACTCTGCTTTCAACATCCTCTAAAAGGTTGAGTAAGTCCTTAATTAGCATATGAAGAAAGATAATTGAATTGTGCTTACTATGTGTCCCCTTACGTAATGCCTCGCAGTTTCTTTACACTTTTACAACTTTTTCAAGATGTGTACGCATGTTCACTCTTCTCTCCAAGAATGCACTGAAAAATGAGCGTTCGGTGTGCATGACTTCATTAATCAAAATAAATATATAAGCTCTGGAAACCCTCGAGTAATAGAAACAACGTTTCATCTCTATCTCCCACCAACAACAGACAATTCAACGAATCCCACTAAAAATATATAAAATATATCCCTCCCAGCTGTGAGATGTCTCCAAAATATAAGATAAAATATATCTCACCCAACTAAGCTATGGAAGTATGATGATTAAATGTAGGGTTGGAATTAATACAGATGGCGATAGTAGAGAAGACAACATCTCGACCAGTCTGGATATGGTTTTGCATAATGCGTGGCTCAACCTCTTTTCCACAGGTATGTGTGAAGTAACTTATTCTCCAAGAGCCTGCAATTTCGAACTTGAAACATGTTAAGTCTTCCATAGGCGATGAAACAGATATGAGACCAGTTTTATTTTGTTTATTCAATTCGAATCCTAGATATGTATTTTCTTTGTTTGTCTAATTTGTCGTTTTTTTTAAATTTTGGTCTAATTCATCTTTTTGTCTTCATTTCAATTTTAATCTTCTATTGAAATATGTACTACAAGGGGTATATGGGATGCGACCTTTCAATACTAGGAACTGATAAAGTCTTTGTTTTACTTGTGATTAGGTGTTGCGTGATCAACAAAAATGTGCAATTTATGATCAGTATGGTCAAGAGGGTTTGAAAGGGAAGGTTCCATCGCTAGGTGTGGGAATTTCCTCAACATTTTCAAATCGATCAAGGTCGTTAAATTTTGATCCAAGTAATGTAGAGGATGACATATTTGCAAAGTTTTTGGTTCCAATCACCTATTTTCGATGGGTGGGGGTGTTGCAGGGTGAAGTGGGGGTCCATCCATATCATAATGATTTTCGGATGGAATGTTTGGTGGTTTTGGGCTGGTGGAAAACATTTTCCAGTCCCTTATAATGAAATTTCTCAGGCTAGACCTCATAAGGCTTCAGTCGTTGAAAAACAATTACCTTGAAATCTCGAAGAGATCTACAACAGTTCTACCAGGAAGATGAGAATCTCAAAAAATATTTTCAATGTCAGTGGATGTGTATATTCTTCTTTCCTCTTGCCAATCGCTTGCCCTTTACATGTTTTAAATTTAAAGTTACTCTAGGATTCATCTATAAACGTTAGCTAAATTGAAAATCAAGTCATGGGAATATGTTTATATTGAGTTAGAATGCATGGAGAAATCATCATATTTCTCATTTAAGTATGAGGAGGAACTACAACAAATCCCTGTGATTTTCTCCCTTTTTTGCTTCCAAAGATTGTTCGACTGTATTTTTTTACAACTTTTTGAAAACGCGGGCGCTATTTATTGGGAGGGAGCTATTTTTGGTGTTTTTTACGCCGAACAAAACATGTAGGCACTAAATTAGGCACTAATAGTGAAAGAGATATCGCCATATTTAAAGTAGGAAATAGTGCCAGAAATAGCACTAGAAATAGCACTAGATTTAGTATCAGATTTAGCACCATATTTAGTTTAGGATGTATCGTCGAATTTAGCATTAGATGTGCCTAACTAGTTAATTAATTGAGGTGTTTGGGGTTAAGTGGATAGGTGCTTTGGGGATTATGGGATTTAGGGTACATGGATTAAGCGTCAAGGGATTAGGGGTTAGGGTTTAAGGGATTAAGGGTCAAGAGATAAGGGATTTGACACTTAAGGGTTAGGTAGTTTAATAGTTAATGGCTTAGGGATTATGGGCTAGGGTTTAAGGGATTAAGGGTCAAGAGCTAAGGGATTTTACACTTAAGGGTTAGTTAGTTTAATGGTTAATGGCTTAGGGATTATGGGCTAGGGTATTAATGTTTAAGTGCTTAAGGAATATGGGTGTATGGATTAATGGATTAGGGATTAGGGTTTAAGTGTTTAGGGGATTTAGGGCATTTAGGGATTTTGTGTTAAGGGATTAGTGATTAACTAAGGTTGAGTGCTTATGAGTTTAGGGATTAGAGCTTAAGGATTTAACGATCAATGGATTAGGGGTTAGGGGAATTAGGTATTTGTCAGAACTCTCTTGAAATTTCACGGAACATCTTCCAACATGCCTATCACAAATTTCATTCACCAATGTCACACAGTGAGAAGTGAATAGGGCCAACGCTGAAATTCTTCAAACTATTCCTGTATAAGTTGAAATTTGACATGGTTAGACTAGACACATGGCTTGATGATATGCGAGGGTTTCAAGACTCAAGGATGCCTGATTTCATTTCATAATCATTGAGATCGTCCATGTTTGCATCAATGTTGATCATGCAGTCTCATTTTCATCATTCAAATCTATAGAATGTTTGTTGAAACTCTCTTGAAATTTCATGGTATCCATTCCATTGGTAGTAGAAATTTATTTCCTGTAGGAAATATAGGTTAATGTTGATGCATAAAATTTTAGTGTGTTATCCACAAAGCAATTTTGTTTCTCACTTTCTCAAATGTGAAATACTTGGACTATGCAAGGGACTAACTTGATTTGACAATGTAGAGTATTTATATAGACTTGTGTATGTGTGTTGAGTCATTTGATCTATGGCTTGGTCAAAAGGAGCTAGTGTATTGAACTTATGATCAATGTCAATTTGAGGAACCAACGAAGTTGTGCTTTGCTCAAGAAAAGGAGGATTGTAAGGATATAAGAGCTCAACATTTAAATTAGATGTTTGATTTGTTTAGGAATATAAATGTCATGAGTAACAAGAATTATGTCAATGAAATTCATATAGGTTTTTAGTAATGCTAGACTACCAAGTGGTTGTGTTGCATCACACTAGGTTCCCTATATCTAGATGAGTGCACAACTAGCAATGGAATATCTAACATGGAGGTAAGCTTCCAATCCAATCTTAATATACTAGTTGAGGTCCAGCTACTCTAATGACATAATGGATATATGTAATGTGAACTATGAGACAACCCCATCTAAGGACAATTCCATGACAATCTTGTCCAAACTGTTAATGGGATGAAGCGTGAATAATCGCGTAATGAACTAGGTTGTAGAATGTTGGGGGCATCTTAGGTAGAATAGTTGA
The DNA here is from genome assembly GCA_010110895.2 of Picea sitchensis. Lineage (NCBI taxonomy): Eukaryota > Viridiplantae > Streptophyta > Pinopsida > Pinales > Pinaceae > Picea > Picea sitchensis. Next base: position 5,989 of record SNQJ01S0181144.1, read on the forward strand.
AAACTATAGTGAAGAAGAATTCATATAGTTTTGTCGCAACACTAGTGTGGTCCTCCTACATAGTAAATAGTAGTGGCAGCTTAAGAGGAATCACTTCTTATTTCTACTCTCTCTTAAATGTAATGAAAGTTCCTACTAATTTCCACTATGAACCTCAGGAAGTGCAATAAAATTTTGGGGTGTTAGTGGTGGATATTAGTTTATTCATGATAGCTTCATACAAAACATTGGTTAAGTAGTTCACATAATCCATTTACATGTGTGATTGACTAACTTATGGAATTATGTGTTGCAACCACAAAGAGTGTATGATTAACTTATAAAAGTATGTGGTTGAAACCACAAAGATATTTAGAATCTACCCTTGATTGACTTAATGTTGATGCTCCAAGGTCATGATAATAGACCCCATGTATCTCTCACAAGTAGGGTTTCCTAATAATACATCATTGTAGAAATTTAAGGTGTGTTATGACCACATGTTACCTCATGTTTTCCAAGGATAGAAATATACATTATTTGGTGATGTAGTTCTCCTTCTCAATTTGGAGCCATCCAATGTTGTAAGGATGTGGGTGAGCTTGGGTTTTGAAAAAGTCCTTAAATTTTGGGTTTTATAAATTGATTAATAGTATGTCCAATTGCAAAATCTTTCATTCTAATACTAGCATATATTGTTGACAAACCATTATCATACATGGAAAGTATATACTATTTTGTAATGGATGTTTTATGGAAGTCAACAATGCATTTATGGAACAATTTTAAACCACTTAATTGAATCAACATCAAGTGACCTAATAAAATATATTAACCACGACTTTCTAAAACATTCAAGATTAAATAATTCCTACTTACATAGACCTTATGTTCTTAGAATGGTATTTTTTCCTTAAATGGAGGAATATAGAAAGAAGGGCGTTGAGCCTCATATATTTTTATGAATTTGAGGAATGAATTTATATGATATATTTTTCCACTAAATAAGTTACAAATATTCCTCTTCAATTGGTCCATATGATATCCATGACAACCTAATCCTGTAAATCAATCATCCTAATTCATAGCCAAACCACTATCACTATTCCTTATTCCTTAAGCTTCAATCCTTAACCATTATCCCTTAAACTCAAATAATTAACCCTCACACCATTGCCATTGACCATTATCATAAACTCCTATACTTTAACAATGATATTTTAACCTTAACCCATATATTTTATTGTTAACCTATAACCCTAAACCATACACCTTAAACCCAAATCACTGGAACCTAATTCCTTTAACCTAGTCGACCTTTACACATTAACCTAATTAAAAAATCAATCTTCACCCTAAAACTAAAATACTCAATAATAACCCTAAACACTAAATCTTGGTCCTTAACTGATAACCATAATCCTCTATGTACTAAACCTTATCCTTAAATTGTTGACCCATAAATGATAATATTGAATTAGATAGGAGAGGGGACCATGGCATCACTAAGAACTTGAAGTCCCTCTTGGTTGGTGTCCTGCTGGCTAGTGGAGTCTGAACCCGCCATTCTTTGAGCCAACATTGATACTTTGTGGTCAACCTCTTTAATCTACAGGTGTATGCCATCTAGCTGGAGAAAATCTTCATTGTAAGCTTCATGCCACTCCACTGGTACTTTTCATAGAAAAATTTTGATCATCCAATAGACGTCTAAATTCTTATGATAAGTTTCTTCTCTATCTGCAGATAATATTGTATCTTCCACTAATTTCTATTATGCCTTAATTTCCAGTGGTGTTTGTGCTCGGAATGCCCTTGCACTTCCTCTGCTTGTTGTTTAATCCCCATGGTTGGATGTCGACCTCTTTGACTTTGTGCCCTGGATCGAGGGTCTCCACTTCTGATGCAAACCCCCTACCTCAGCAGGGTCCACTGACCTCCCGGTCTCTAGATCATTCTTCTTTTGAGACGAAATATCTCTTCGGGCTCCTGTTGGACCCCTTTGAATGAATCCACAGGTCCCTTTGTCCTCTGGCATAGGTCTTGAGAAAATCTACGTGCACGCCCCCTTTTCGACGCTCTTCTTTGTTCTGAACCAACACACACTTTCGCATTTCGAGGTTTCAGGACTCTTGCATGCGAGCTCTCCCGAGCTCCTTGTCCCTCCAAATCCCAGTCGCCGAAACATCAAAAGGGATTAATGGCTCTGGATCCTCCCTTAGCCTCTAAATGCTTTTGGGTTTTCGTGTTTCATGATTTCGCGAGTCGGGACTCCCTGTCTCCTGACTCCTGGCCTCTCAAATAACCGGTGTTATCTCCCAAAATAGCACCATCATTTTGAGTGATAGAATGAGTCAAAACCATGAATCAAGCCACGGGTTAATATTGAGTCGACACATAAAGCAAGTCATCCATGAGTCAACACTCCATATCAAACCTAGCGCCAAGCTTCAGAATTCCATTTACCTCTGTCAAATACTCGAGATCGCAGCTGTCTTGCGCCAAGCTAAATTAAAAATACAACAGGGTTTGAAGTATTCAACGCACCAAGCAGAGACGAGTTGTTATTGCCAATGATCAAGGGATCAAATTTTGCTCAAATTTCAAAGTGATTGAAATGCGACGAAATTAGTACCATTGCGTCTGTCTCATCTTCCTGATTCCGACGGTATATTTACTTTGTCAAATGGACTCCGTATGGAGAAGATATCGCGATTTGTTCGTCAAGTCAAACAGGCAAAAAATTTGGTGCTGACTGTACAGTCCATATAGTCCGTACGGTCTGACGTGGTAGGGCCGTACAGGCCATACGATGATGTGTCAGGTGGTGATGTGGCAACATATGGTTGGTTGACAGTTGGCGAACCAGGAGATGACACGTGTCCTTTACGTGGCAAAAGATATGAGGACACGTGGCCCAATCCGTGGGCGCCACGTGTCACTCGTTGATTGGCTAAGTGGTTGTATTAAAATTTATGGGAGTCCGCAGGGTTCGACCCCCGGACCTCCCCCACTATGTAAAGTCTTCGGGCCGGGGCTTAGCCCCGACCCATGGTCCTATTACATAAACATGTGACCATATTATATGTATGCATGCAGTTGTTGGCGCACAGGGGTTTTATAACCCTTGGTCATATATCATGTGCCATATGCCCACGGCCTGGAGCGCGGAGGGAACTTACACGGTTCTATAACGACTTAACCACTTTTTCCCATGTGCGAGGTCACATGAGCCATACGCCCAGGTGTCTAGGCGGTTAGGGACTAGCGCGCCCTTAATCGTCCTACGGTTTTCACCGTTGGCACGGTTGCGCCCAGTGCTGGGTTTATACGCTTTAAAATGCGTGTGAGCCAGGTTCAATAAAAAAGGGTGCATTTTGTAGATGCAGAGACAGCAAGCTTGAAGAGGGAGACTTCCAGGAGGCCTAACTTCTTCGTTTTTCGATCGATTGAGGTGCCGAAAGAGCCCAGATAGGGGTTTTTGGACGCTCTGAACCCATTGGAGCAGTCGGTTTGTCAGTTTGAGCAATGTAAGACATGTTTTTGAGCAATTTTTGAGCAATTAATAATAATGATCCATTGGAAGCTGGACCAGGAGATGTAGCCCAAGAGAGCGGTGAACTCCTTTATCAATTGTTGTACTTATGTGTTTATGTTCAATGATTATGCTGTTGTCTATGTGTAATTTGCATAAGTAATCCTTTAATCTATGTGTTGCAAACTGATCCATTTGCTTTAAACACATAACATTCACTTGCAATAATTTTCAATTATTTCAAGTCTTCTTCATTTTTAGATCAGCCAAAGTGCTCACAGAACGCAAGAATGAAATGCAAGGTCGACGGTGATAATCCTTGTCAAAGATACCCAAAAATTTGTTGGCGTTGTATAGACAATGGTTCACAAGGTGCGATGATGCTCCTTGAAGTAACCAAGCAGTTCTTGAGATAGGATGTCACTGCCTGCCATGGTGCTTTGGGAGTCAAATTGGAGGTCATCTTTCCTTACGGGTACAGAAGTTGGATGTGCGATGTGAGACAAAGTCAAAGGATAATGTATTCGTGACTGTAATTGCATCTGTGCAATATCGTGCCCTTTTAGAGAAAGTAGTGGATGCTTTTTATAAGCTTAGCAATACAAGGGAGCAAATTCAAGCTTATGTCTTTGATGTCATTCGGGCAAGCATCCCAAAGATGAACTTGGATGAAGTTTTTGAAAAAAAGAATAATGTTGCAAGAGTTGTTGAAGTGGAACTCGAAAAGGCTATGTCAAACTATGGATTTGAGATAGTGCAAACTCTCATTATTGATGTAGTACATGTTGAGACTGTAAAGAAAGAAATGAATGAAATCAATGCAGCAGCAAGCAATTGTGGATGGCCTTAGGGATAGTGTACTTGCTTTCTCAGTCAATGTGTCGGGGACAACTGCAAAGGATGTGATGGATATGGTTTGGGTGACACATTATTTTGACATGATGAAAGAGATAGGGGCATCTTCAAAATCATCTTCAGTATTCATACCCCATGGACCTGGTGTTGTTCGTGATGTTGTTGAGCAGATCAAAGATGGATTACTTCAGGCAAGGACTCATTAAACAATATAATGCTTTCTGGCCACAAAATAAAAATCTACAAGACCACTCAGTTTCATGAAGGCCAAAGAAGTGAAGCCCTCATAATTTCCCATCTTGGCTCGATATATTACACAGATTAGAAACACGTTATTGTGCAGTTCATCCTATTTTCACTGCTAATACTTCTTTTTAATAGTCATCTGACTATGTGTGATGTTCTGATAGACCTAGAGCAGATTTTATTAAATGGCGAACTTCAGAATCAAAACACATCATGTGCAACAATGTTTATAGTTTGTCTTTTGAAGAAATAGTCCATATTTTTGGCTTTGTTCTATGAAGTGCCTATTATTCAAAACGCAAGAAAATAGGCATAATGTGTAGTGCCCCGGAGAAAGCAAATTGACATTCTTCCTTCCAAACTTGTCATTATCTGCTCGATCTGTGCCTACTCGAAGGTTCAATCTTTGCATGTCGTTGCAAAATAGTCAACTTGGACGAGGAGCGCAAGGAAATTCCTTACTCCACAATCCTTTTGTCCCTGACATACTGAGTAGAAACATTCAGCCCTTGGGATGTCCAGGATCGATTGCCTTGGGTGGAGTTATGGCTGAAGCAAGACTGCAAGCAGCTCAAGGAAATATTGGAGAAAGTAATAGATCAGCATGTTTCAGATCTGTAGCAAATACTATTAGTTTCAACATGGGATTTAAAGCTAAGATTGCCATTGTCAAAAAAATGGTGTGTCTACTTGATGATTGGATTATAATGAATGAAGAAAGCTCAGTTCAAGAATTTGTCTCGATCAGTGAGAATAGTTTCTAGAGAGCCAGCCAATTGAAGATAGCATTTTTCAGGAGGAAGGTTTGTTCGAGCATGAGAAATTGACCATTAATTGTTGACAAGAAAGCTTTGTTCAATAATCAGTTCAGTTGTGTAGACAAGCTGGAAGTTGTTGATCAAAATTATCTTTTCTGATGTGGGCTAACATCAGTGTCTAGTTTGAAAAGTTTAAAATAATGATAATGGTGATGGATATGAATACCAGCAGGGGCAGTTTTCTAAACAGAGTATTCAAGGATGACAGGTGGCAAAGGATTCATCACATGAAGAGATCAATCACGTATTTCAAGGAGTTAAGTCATTATTTTAATGATCTTTTAGCAAGTCGATCAGCATGAAATCAAGCAGTCAAAGAAAAATAGCAAATGTAAAGGTGGCAAATTGGTTCCAGATTTTATGTAGCCAGTTAAGAATTCGATCCTCTTTTAGTCATAGCTTTCCAACAGGAGGAGTAAATGCACATGTGGTAATAATTCAAGAGATACAGGTAGCACCTTGAAGACACCTCAGGCACATTTGGCAGAGAACAGATTTTCTGCAGATATCAAGGGTATCTAAGTGGCAATCAAGAGTATCTATGTTTTGAGGCATCCTTTTTAAAGACAGCTGGCAGCATCTTTGTGACTCAAGATTTTAAAGGCAGTTTGAGATCTTTATCCTCCAGATTTTTCCAGATTTCAAAATAGCCTTGACTCCATCTTTCCATCATTCAAGATTTTCAAGATAATGTTGTTTTAGATTTACATTTTTTTCAAGACTTCTTTTATATATGATGGTTTTTCTTATACAAGTGTCGATGATTGTAACTATTTTCTAATTTTAGAAAGCAGAGGGTTGACTAGAGCCATTAGAGGATAAAGAGTATCTTTTCCTATATAAACATATGTAAAACATAGTTAAGGAGGTTCAATTTTGGATACTCTTTTGCTATTGTACTAAGACACTTATTTTTCAATACAGAATCGGTCTTCTTTTGTTGTTAATGACAGATTTCTTCATCTATTCCATGTTCTGTACTTTATTTCAGTTTAGCTCAGCTATTAAGAACTGTCATCTTCTTATTTGTCTCATAAACTTGAACTAAAGGAATTCTTGCTGGCTTGTATGATCCTACACACTGATGTACTTGATTATCTAGATCAGTTTTCTCCATACCTTTTGATATTACTTGTCTGTTCATTGATTCCTAAAAGCACTTTTTCATTCGATTGCATTGTGAGTTGTCTTCTCATTAGCCACTCTCTGTTATCCCAATGATCCACACTTTCATTGTTCATGATTTATAAAGTTACCAAGCATCCTTAGCCTACAACCCTAAGGAGTTTCTTGGAGTGATAACAAAATGGCATCGTTGCCGGGGAGAGGAGATGGAAGCTCAACTTCCTTGGGAGACGACATAGATCCAACTTTGATTATAGACAAATCCTGGACATTATTTTGGTTGTAATCATCTATCTGGCGACTCCATGAAGGACGAATTCGGTGGCAACTCCATGAAGGAAGGATCTATTGGCAACTCCACTGGTATATAAATGAATCAGATCTTAGAAAAGAGGTATGAGTTCTGTGATTTTTCAAGCATTTATGGTTACCCTCATCCAGTACCTACTAGAGATGAATGGGAACGCAACCTTCCCAGATTTCGAGGAGAAGAATGGGAAGTGCCAACTGAAAATTTGCTAGATTTCCATGACTTCATTGACCGACTTGAAATTGTACATGAAGATGTTCAAATTAAGTTGTTCAAATTTTCTGTAGAGGGAATTGCTCTTGACTGGTGCTAGTCTACCGGATGCAAGTGTCAGCTCTTTAGCAGATTTTCGTGCTTCTTTTCATGTGTTTTGTAAAGACCAATTTTCAGCTGATCTTATTTTTCCCGAGTGTTGTCATGAATTCAATCTTTCGAAATTAGAACTTCGTGAAGAGTATATTGCTGAAGAAAATACTCTTCATCATGATCAGGAGATCAATAATCCACACTATGACAACCTTAGTGATGCTTTTGACATCATATCAAACGCATCTATTGTTGTAAGTTGTCATGAAGATCAGATTTTTCTCTCTGAAAATTTTGAAGATGTTGAGCAGATTGATAGATTCATAAAAGATAGTTTCAGATCTGTAACAGATACAAAGGGTTACTTTTAGATAAAGACAGATTACAGCAGACATTTGAAGGAAGGGCAGTATAAAGGTTCAGATCAGAAATTGATTTTGCATTTTCCTCCAACAGAGATCAAGCATTCTACATTCAGCATTGAAGAAGAGCAGCTGCAACACAGTCAGTTGGAGCAGCAACTCAAAGAGGTATTGTTTTATGATTTTGAAGACCCTATTGCTGACTTTTTGGATTCTATCAGTAGCATGGATGTTAAGATATTTGTGTCAGTAGGAGATTATCTTTATCATCCGCTCAAACCTCTTTTCTGCATGATATGGCTTTCATTACTTTTCGGGTCAAGATCTAGCATGATGCCTGTAAATTAGTTTCTGACATGGCTGTATTGGAAGTATGCTTTTACTTGATCAATATACTTCTATTGGCTAGATGTAGGAGTAGACAAGAAAATAAGCTCACTTTATGAGCACGTAGATCATTTTCAGTTATTGATTGAATAAGCAGAGACACATTGAGTTTTGATGGAATTGCAGTTTTGGAGGTGAAAGTTCATTTTGGGCTAAGTCAGAGCTTTCACCAGCGCACAATGTGATTTTACAACCAGTTAGCTGGTGAAAGGCAGTGCTTTCACCAGCTAATCAGCGAATCATAAGGCGAGTTAGCTGGTGAAAGCAGAAAAAGCATTTTTGAAAGCTACAGGTTTGCAGAGGGATCAGTGCTAAAGGATTAATGACTCCATTGCCCAACACATAAGGCGACTGGAACTACTAAGTTCTTGGAAACCTCATAGGGAGGTCCCCATCCCAGTTGGAGCCCGATGTTATTTCCCAAAATAGCACCGTCATTTTGAGTGATAGAATGAGTCAAAACCATGAATCAAGCCACGGGTTAAGATTGAATCGACACATAAAGCAAGTCATCCATGAGTCAACACTCCATATCAAACCTAGCGCCAAGCTTCAGAATTCCATTTACCTCTGTGAAATACCCGAGATCACAGTTGTCTTGCGCCAAGCTGAATTAAAAATACAGCAGGGTTTGAAGTATTCAATGCACCAAGCAGAGACGAGTTGTTATTGCCAAAGTGATCACAGAACGCAAGAATGAAATGCAAGGTCGACGGTGATAATCCTTGGCAAAGATACCCAAAAATGTGTTGGCACTGTATAGACAATGGTTCACAAGGTGCGATGATGCTCCTTGAAGTAACCAAGCAGTTCTTGAGCCAGGATGTCACTGCCTGCCATGGTGCTTTGGGAGTCAAATTGGAGGTCATCTTTCCTTACGGGTACAGAAGCTGGATGTGTGATGTGAGACAAATTCAAAGGATAATGTATTCATGACTGTAATTGCATCTGTGCAATACTGTGCCCTTTTAGAGAAAGCGATGGATGCTTTTTATAAGCTTAGCAATACAAGGGAGCAGATTCAAGCTTATGTCTTTGATGTCATTCAGGCAAGCGTCCTGAAGATGAACTTGGATGAAGTTTTTGAACAAAAGAATAATGTTGCAAGATCTGTTGAAGTGGAACTTGAAAAGGCTATGTAAAACTATGGATTTGAGATAGTGCAAACTCTCATTATTGATGTAGTACCTGCTGAGACTGTAAAGAAAGCAATGAATGAAATCAATGCAGCGGAAAGAAATTGTGGATGGCCTTAAGGATAGTGTATTTGCTTCTCAGTCAATGTGTCGGTGACAACTGCAAAGGATGTGATGGATATGGTCTAGGTGACACAGTATTTTGACACGATGAAAGAGATAGGGGCATCTTCAAAATCATCTTCAGTATTCATACCCCATGGACCTGGTGTTGTTCGTGATGTTGTTGAGAAGATCAGAGATGGATTACTTCAGGCACGGACTCATTAAACAATATAATGCTTTCTGTCCACAAAATAAAAATCTGCATGACCACTCAGTTTCATGAAGGCCAGAGAAGTGAAGCCCTAAGAATTTCCCATCTTGGCTTGATATATTACACAGATTAGAAACACGTTATTGTGCAGGTCATCCAATTGTCACTGCTAATGCATCTTTTTAATAGTCATTTGACTATGTGTGATGTTCTGATAGACCTGGAGCAGATTTTATTAAATGGCGAACTTCAGAATCAAAACACATCATGTGCAACAATGTTTATAGTTTGTCTTTTGAAGAAATACTCCATATTTTTGGCTCTGTTCTATGAAGTGCCTATTATTCAGAACACAAGAAAATAGGCATAATGTGTAGTGCCCCGGAGAAAGCAAATTGACATTCTTCCTTCCAAACTTGTCATTATCTGCTCGATCTGTGCCTGCTCGAAGGTTTAATCTTTGCATGTCGTTGCAAAATATTCAACTTGGATGAGGAGCGCAAGGAAATTCCTCGCTCCACAATCCTTCTGTCCCTGACATATTGAGTAGAAACATTCATCCCTTGGGATGTCCAGGCTCGATTGCCTTGGGTGGAGTTATGGCTGAAGCAAGACTGCAATCGGCTCAAGGAAATATTGGAGAAAGTAATAGATCAGCATGTTTCAGATCTATGGAAAATACTATTAGTTTCAACAGGGGATTTAAAGCTAAGATTGTCATCGTCAGAAAAATGGTGTGTCTACTTGATGATTGTATTATAATGAATGAAGAAAGCTTAGTTCAAGAATTTGTCTCGATCAGTGAGAACAGTTTCTAGAGAGCCAGCCAATTGAAGATAGCATTTTTCAGGAGGAAGGTCTGTTCGAGCATGAGAAATTGACCATTGATTGTTGACAAGAAAGCTTTGTTCAATTATTAGTTCAGTTGTGTTGATCAAAATTATCTTTTCTTATGTGGGCTAACATCAGTGTCTAGTTTGAAAAGTTTGAAATAATGATAATGGTGATGGATATGAATACCAGCAGGGGCAGTTTTCTAAATAGAGTATTCAAGGATGATAGGTGGCAAAGGATTCATCACATGAAGAGATAAATCCCATATTTCAAGCAGCTAATTCATTATTTTAATGATCTTTTAGCAAGTCGATCAGCATGAAATCAAGCAGTCAAAGAAAAATAGCAAATGTAAAGGTGGCAAATTGGTTCCAGATTTTATGTAGCCAGTTAAGAATTTGATCCTCTTTTAGTCATAGCTTTCTAGCGGGAGGAGTAAATGCACATGTGGTAATAAGTCAAGAGATACAGGTAGCACCTTGAAGACACCTCAGGCACATTTGGTAGAGAACATATTTTCTGCAGATATCAAGGGTATCTAAGTGGCAATCAAGAGTATCTCTGTTTTGAGGCATCCTTTTTAAAGACAGCTGGCAACATCTTTGTGACTCAAGATTTCAAAGGCAGTTCGAGATATTTATCCTCCAGATTTTTCCAGATTTCAAAATAGCCTTGACTCCATCTTTCCAGCATTCGAGATTTTCAAGATAATGTTGTTTTAGATTTACATTTTTGTCAAGACTTCTTTTATATATGATAGTTTTTCTTATACAAGTGTCGATGATTGTAACTGTTTTCTAATTTTAGAAAGTAGAAGGTTGACTCGAGCCATTAGAGGATAAAGAGTATCTTTTCCTATATAAACATATGTAAAACAGAGTTAAGGAGGTTCAATTTTGGATACTCTTTTGCTATTGTACTATGACACTTATTTTTCAATACAGAATCAGTCTTCTTTTGTTGTTAATGACAGATTTCTTCATCTATTCCATGTTCTGTACTTTATTTCAATTTAGCTCAGCTATTAAGAACTGTCATCTTCTTATTTATCTCATAAACTTGAACTAAAGGAATTCTTGCTGGCTTGTATGATCCTACACACTTTTGTACTTGATTATCTAGATCAGTTTTCTCCATACCTTTTGATATTACTCTGTTTGTTCATTGATGCCTAAGAGCACTTTTTCATTCGATTGCATTGTGGGTTGTCTTCTCATTAGCCACTCTCTATTATCCCGTTGATCCACACTTTCATTGTTCATGATTTATAAAGTTACCAAGCATCCTTAGCCTACAACCCTAAGGAGTTTCTTGGAGTGATAATGCCCAGTTCCCGGAATGCCAAAAAGGGCTTGACGTCGAAGCGCTACTGTCTTTCGTGATTCGGGGAATCACAATGTAAGCTTTCCCCCTGTTCTCTATCTTTCAAGTCCTCGAGTCCCAAAATGTCGAAATCTACCCGTGACCATTGTCCACTTTTTGGGGTTTCGGAATTCGCAATTTCGTGGTTCTGGTTGCAGACGGTTCTTGGTCCTTCAACCTCCCGGGTCCCGAAATGCTGAAATACCACCCCTTGAAAGAACCTTTCAGGGTTTTCCCTGAACCTTGACCACTCACCACATGTCCCCTTGATGAACGGTCTTGATGCTTTCGCAGTTTTGTGAGTTGGGACTTCTTGTCTCATGACTCCTTCTCCTCGAACTCCCGGTGTCTGAAACTCCAAAAAGGGATTGGATCTTTGACACCTGTACTCCAAAATGGACGGCCCCGACGCTTTCAGGACTTGATGAGTCCTCTCCCCTCTACTGTTATGAGGATTAAACCCCTCGCACCTCCTTCTGGATTCAATGGCTATCAGTCCTTGGTGTTAGATCTGACGGCCCAGATCCTTTTTCCTTTGCACTTCCCAGGGACTCAACCCTGTCCATGTATCCTTGATCCAATGGCTCTCAGGCCACTACACTCCAGATCTTACGACTAACATAATTTTGTGAACCGGGAGTTCACGATGTAGTGACTCCAAAATCCCTTGCCGCTCCAAACGCTGAACTCCGAAATAGTGAAGTTCGAACGTGAGATTTCAGGATTTTGCGAACCAGGAGTTCACGATGCAGTGATCCCAAAATCCCTTGTCACTCCAAACCACGAACTTTGAAATGCCGAAATTCCTTCCAAAGGGGAATCAACGGTTGTCAGGTATTGGCGCTAGATCTGACAGTTCAGATCTGTCCTCCTTGACACTCTCCTCCTGAGCTTTCTTAGCTTTTCGACTTAGAAGATTTTCTAAGTCTCGAAGGTCTCAGCCTTCAGTTCTTAGCTTTTGAAGGATGGTGTACACAAAAACTTCCTCTTGAGCTTCTAGACTTGCTCAATCTCTAAGGATCTCGGCCCTTGTCTTTTCCTTCAAAAGGAAACTTGGTGCCCTCTTGGCAGCCTCCTGCTCAAGCAATCCTTGTTGAGCCAACAGAGTATTTTGCAACTCTGTGAGTGTCTTTCCTATGACACTTCGCCTTCTTCTCAGAAGCCGAAAGAGTTCTCTGGTGCACTCTATGCACTCACTCAATGCCCTCCTAGCAGAGCTTCTACAAAATATCCAGGGATTCTATCTATTATCTCTGTGCCTTCCCTTGCACAGTTCGTCCTCCAAGGTGTTCAACAACCTTGAGGCTCCTCCTTGAGTCTGTGAATATTTCTAGTGTGCACTCCTTGCACATTCTTTCTGACTCCACAGAGCTCAAATGCGCACCCCTTGCACTGGTTACATGACTTCCAATGCTCTATTTTGCAGTCCTTGCATGGCCTAAAGAACCTAGATAGAAACTAACAAACTCACAAACAGATAATAAAATCTATCTATAAACTGTATCTACAACATACAAGTGACATTCAAATGCATAAGCATACATAGACAATTCATGGGCAGGAAAAATTGCTCTTCTATTAATTCAGAAATGCCTATACAAGGTGTTTACAAAGGCTAGACTGTAACAAGTCTCATCTCTCTCTCTTGAGACCTCTTTGCTCTAGTCTCTCCTCCTAACTCTCTTTTCTCATTTTTTCTCTAGTTTTTCTTCCCATTACAAAAATGAGGGCTCCCATGAGCTTATCCTCAACCTCACCGTCTCTGAGTTGTTGCCATCACAGAGCGGCTCCTATGGCTACATTACATAAATGGACGCCCAGTCCTGACTATGTCCTGGGCTTGCTGTAGGAAACCATTAAAGGAAACCTCAACAACTACCTGTACAAAGGCATGGTCTGGCATTAAAAGCCTTACAACATTTATTGAAATTATGAATTTCAAAATTGAGAGGGATGCACCTCTCCCTTTCTCCATTAAATGTGTGTTGGATGTGTTGGCTGGTTGGCACGCTGCTGACATGGAGTGATGCTCCTGCATCATACTCCTCAGCTGGAAAAATCATGATCTCCTGATCATGAGCTCCTCTTCTCCAATGTTGAAATCCACCTGGATCCCAAACTTTCCCTTGGAGCTGTCTATCTTCTCCTCTGCTTCGTTGTTGTTGTTGTTGTTGCCCTGCTACTCTTTCACGCTCCCTTCTGCTCATATTCTCGTTGTTGGCAGTCTCTGCTATTGAAATCAACGTCAGCCTTATGATTTCTTCAATTACCTCATCCAGCTGTTCCAGTGGCTAGCTCTTTGTTTGCAGTCTTCTCTGCTACACTTTTGTCTCCTTAATGGGTAGATTTTCTCGATCTCCTCTGCTATCTTTATCTCTCTTTGTGGCACTAAGTTTCCACTTTGCTATAGACTCCAACTCTGCAGTCTCCTCACTGAACTGTTGCTCAACTTCTTCCCATGGCAGTTATGTTGCTGCCATTTCTCCTGCTGGCATACTTCCATCTTCTTCCAGCTTCTCCCCAGGCTGGTATGCTCCACTACCTGCTTCCAACTTAACCTGTTGGATGTGAAAACTTTGCACCATCACCCTCCTTTCTAGGGCTTCCAATTCTTCACGCAGGTCAGCAAAATCCATGTTGTTTTCTTCCTCTTTTGTTGTAGGCTCCAGTGCTGCAGTCATCTCTGTTTCAACCTCCTGACTGAAAAATTTGAGCCATTCTTTTGAATGGTCCTCATTTTCTCCTTGGGAAAACATCAGTGTCTGCTCCACTTCTTCCTGAATGATAGTCTCTGCTGGTTGTCTTTCTTCTGTTGCTGCATCTGCAATGCATTCTTTGGCCTCAACTGGGTTGCTTGGTAGGAATACTTCAATTCCCCCAACGATCAAAATTCTCTTTTGTCAGCACTCCTTGTTGATCTAAACTCTCCTTTGAGTTCATGAGACTTTCAGACAGTCTCATCTCTTTCCCCTTGCCCACCTGGCAATTTGGGAATTTTCTGTTGCCCACCTGGAAGTCTATGAGATCCAGTGATCCCATCTCATTGCCCACTTGGAAATCTGAAATTTCACCACTACCCCCCTGGCAGTACACGAGACCTTCCACTGATCTCTTTCCATTGCTCACCTGGCAACTTGAATTTTCACCTCTTCCCACCTGGTAGTTTATGAGATCCTCTATTAATCTCATACCATTTCCCTCCTGGCAATATGAATTTCCATGGTTGTCCTCCTGACAGTCTATGAGATCCTCCAATGATTTCATTCCATTTCCCACCTGGCAATTGGAAAATTCATCTCTTCCCTCCTAGAATTTTATGAGACTTGAAACTGACCTCTCTTCCTCATCACTGAGGGTTTCTTCAACTTTTGGCTCACAGATGCAAACCAGCTCTGTGTCGCTGAGGCTTTCAACATACCCTAGCCATATTTTCAATAGCCTTTGTTGTCTTCTGGCCAACAATTCCTTGGTTGGCCACTTCACCTTCTTCTTTATGGGCCACTCATACACCCAACGTGCTTCTGCATTCTACTGCATTATTAATGCAAGCTACTCCATTCTTGCTCTTATCTCAACGAGTTCTTTGTCAATCTCTGCCTTGGTTCTCTGTTGGTGGTCTCCTCTTCCACCACGCTCATGGCCTTTAGTAGCCATTTCCATCTTTCACCTACCCTCCTGGAAAGTGTAAGGATCACTCTACATCTGAGAGCATCTCCATGTCCTCCTACAGCTCGCCTGGCTGTCTATTGACTGTTTCACACCTGCAAACAATCTTCACAGAGCATCATTACTCTGCCTCCTCCTTCACCTATTGTCTCCTTCGCCTAAAGTCTACATATGAAAATATCATCTCTAATACCACTTGATGCAGACCCCCTACCTCAGCAAGGTCCACTGACCTCCTGGTCTCTGGATTGTTCTTCTTCTGAGCTGAAATAGCTATTCAAGATGTTGTTGGAATCCTTTGAATGAATCCACAGGTCCCTTTGTCCTTTGGCATAGGTCTTGAGAAAATCTACGCACACCCCACTTTCGGTGCTCTTCTCTGTTCTGAACCAACACACACTTTCGTGTTTAGGGGTTTCAGGACTCCTACATGAGAACTCTCCTAGGATCCTTGTCCCTCCAACTCGCGGTCGTCGAAACACCAAAAGGGCTTAATGGCTCTGGATCCTCCCTCAGCCTCTGAATTCTTTCGAGTTTTCATGTTTCGCGATTTCGTGAGTCAGGACTCCCTATCTCCCGACTCCTCGCCTCTCGAACACCCGGTTCCCAGAATGTCGAAAAGGGCTTGACGTTGAAGCACTACCATCTTTCGTGATTTGGGGAATCACGATGTAAGCATTCCCCCTGTTCTCTGTCTTTCAAATCCCCGGGTCCCGAAATGCCGAAATCTACTCGTGACGACGGTCCACTTTTCGGGGTTTCAGAATTCGCGATTTTGCGATTCCGGCTGCAGACGGTTCTTGGTCCTTCAACCTTCTGGGTCTCGAAATGCCGAAATACCACCCCCTGAGAGAAACTTTCGAGGTTTTCCTCGAACCTTGACCACTCACCACGTGTCCCCTTGATGAATGGTCCTGATGCTTTCGCAATTTCGTGAGCTGGGACTTCTTTTCTCATGACTCCTTCTCCTCAAACTCCCAGTGTCCGAAACGTTGAAAAGGGCTTGGATATTTGACACCTGTCCTCCAAAATGGATGGCCCTGATGCTTTCGGGACTTGACAAGTCCTCTCCCCTCTGTTGTTATGAGGATTAAACCCCTCGCACCTCCTTCCGGATCTGACGGCTATTGGTCCTTGGTGCTAGATCTGATGGCCTAGATCCCTTTTTCCTGTGCATTTCCTTGGGACTCAACCCTGTGCACATATCCTTGATCCAGCGGCTCTCAGGACACTACACTCCAGATCTGATGGCTATCGCAATTTCGCGAATCGGGAGTTCACGATGCAGTGACTCCAAAATCCCTTGTCGCTCCAAACCCTAAACTCTGAAATAGTGAAGTTCGAGCATGAGATTTTGGTATTTCATGAACCGAGAGTTCACGATGAAAGGACCCCAAAATCCCTTGTCGCTCAAAACCCCGATGTCTGAAATGCCGAAATGTCAAAATTCCCTCCAAAGGGGATCAACAGTTGTCGGGTATTGGTGCTAGATCTGACGGTTCAGATCTGTCCTCCTTGCGCGCTCTCCTCCTGAGCTTTCTTGGATTTTTGACTTAGAAGATTTTCTAAGTCCCAAAGGTCTCAGCCTTCAGTTCTTATCTTTTGAAGGATGGTGTACACAGACACTTCCTCCTGAGCTTCTAGACTTGCTCAATCTCTAAGGATCTCGGCCCCCGTCTTTTCCTTCAAAGGGAAACTTGGCGCCCTCTTGGTAGCCTCCTGCTCAAGTACTCCTTGCTGAGCCAATAGATTATTTTGCAACTCTATGAGCGTCTTTCCTATGACACTTCTCCTTCTTCTCAGAACCTGAAAGAGTTCTCTGGTGCACTCTATGCACTCACTCAATTCCCTCTTGGCAGAGCTTCTACAGAATCTCCAGGGATTATGTCTCTTCTCTCTGTGCCTTCCCTTGCACAGTTCATCCTCCAAGGTGTTCAACAACCTTGAGGCTCCTCCTTTAGTCTGTGAATCTTTCTGGTGTGCACTCCTTGCACGTTCTTTTTGACTCCGCAAAGCTCAGATGCGCACTCCTTGCGTTGGCTACAGAACTTCCAGTGTTTTGTTGTGCACTCCTTGCACGGCCTAAAGAACCCAGATAGAAACCAACAAACTCACAAATAGATAGTAAAATATATCTATAACTTGTATCTACAACATACAAGTGACATTCAAATGCATAAGCATACACAGACAATTCATGGGCAGGAAAAACCGCTCTTCTATTAATTCAAAAATGCCTATACAATGTGTTCACAAAGGCTGGACTGTAACAAGTCTCAACTCTCTCTCTCGAGACCTCTCTGCTCTGGTCTCTCCTCCTAACTCTCTTTTCTCATTTTTTCTCTAGTTTTTCTTCCCATTACAAAAATGAGGGCTCCCATGAGCTTATCCTCAACCTCACCGTCTTTGAGTTGTCACCATCATAGAGCGGCTCCTACAGCTACATTACATAAATGGATTCCATGTCCTGACTATGTCCTAGGCTTGCTACAGGAAACCATTAAAAGAAACCTCAACCACTACCTGTACAAAGGCATGGTCTAGCATTAAAATCCTTACAACATTTCTTGAAATTACGAATTTAAAAATTGAGAGGGTCGCGCCTCTCCCTTTCTCCATTAAATGCATATTGGATGTGTTGGCTGGCTGGCATGCTAATGACATGGAGTGATGCTCCTGTATCAACTTGCGATGTCCTCTCCGTGTAGCAACCTCCCTACCTGAAGGATATTTGGGTCACAAGTATCCTTTATCTTTTCCTTTGTTCCACGGGCTAACTAGAGTAACCTTGCGTACTAGGTCTGCAATGAGATTGGTGTTTTTACTTACCATTTATTTTCAATATCCCCTTGAATCATTTTGAATTCATTATGTAAGAAGGAATTTACATTGTCTAGTGGCCCTATACCGGGCTCATTACCATCGCTTGTGGATGCATAATGGAACCCATTTTAATATCTTTTAACTACATCATTGAGAAGTTAAATGGGTTACAAATTGCATCAGAACCCACTACATGTGTATATGAGGGTGGGAGTGGGGGGTAATATTAGAGAAAAAACATAATATTATAGAAAACATTATTTGTTTTCTCTAATATTACCCACCACCCCCACCCTCATATGAGGGTGGGTGGAGGGTAATATTAGAGAAAACATAAATGAGGGTGGGTGGGCAGTAATATTAGAGAAAACATTAATACATTTTCTCTAATATTACTTCCCACACCCACTCTCATATTTGGGAATCAACGCTTTGTTGAATTCCACATATCGCTTCCTTACTCCCGATCAGGAAAGATGTCATAATTTAATATTAAAACTATATTTATAAATTAAAAACAAATTTGATTTTATCATTTTTTATTATTTTATCAAAAAAAATTCAAAAATTAAATAATTTCCAACCACATGCTCGAGGTTAATATTTTAATCAAAACTATATATCTACATGGAAAATATATAAACATTTTACTTTGTGGTAAATATATAAAATATATGCTTAATAAATAACTTTATATATTTTTATTAATAAAAATACCAAAATATTTGAAGGGTATCCACTATCACTGGTCAAAGAGAAAACCTAAGAACCCGAGACTCCATGTGAAAGTCCCTCAAATTAAAGGCACCTTCTCCTTTTAGTTCCATTGTCAAAACTCCACCATTCATGCTTCCTCTCTATAGCCGATAAAAATGTAGTTTAAAAGAGACCAAAACCCCAATACCTCTCATTAAATTTCTACATGTCATTAACGGATGTTTAGTTTCCTATGGACTGGAAAAAAAGTAAAAGAAGGTATGCACTTGGTAAACTAGAAAAAGATTGGAAAACCAAAAAAGTCAGGAGGGTGGGGTATTAAAAACATCTTCTCTTTTGGAAAATCTTTGGCTGCCAAAAGTTTGTGGAGGTGCCTAATGGTTCCTGGTCTATGGCATGAAGTGACTTACAAAAAATACCTAAAAAATAAAACTATAGTTGATTGGTTCAGGGAAGGCAGGAACAATTGGACTGGTATATCAAATTGGTTGAGAGCACTAACATGATCAGTAATTATCATAACTGATTGGTTGGTCTGGAAGCCTAGAAATGGGAGGGACATTAGAATTGGAGTAGATCCAATGATTGGGTGCCATTCATATTATAAACTCTCAAGGAATCTCATAAATTTATTGAAAGCACGAGGTATAGAATTTCTTGCACAAGAAGGGACAATTGATATGGAGGATAAAAGCCACATAAGCTGGAAGAAGGAAGAGACATTTGGAATAGAAGGAGGAAAAAAAGAGGAATGGAATAATTATGTTAAGGGTTTAGTTGGATCTAGATTTGAATTAAATACTGGCAAGGATACATTATTGTGGTCGTGGGACACTAAAGGAGGACAAGTAAATGCCAAACAAGCTTATGAAGTTCAATTGATGGAGGATTCGGAGGAAGTTCCATTGTTCTAGTACATTGAACTCTGGAAGTGGTAGTTACCTCTCAAAGATAAACTTGTTTTTTGGTTAATGCTTGAACAAAAAATTCTTACTTCGAAAATTTTGTCTAAAAGAGGTATAATTGGGCCTAGCAGATGCATTCTTTATGGGGATAATGAGGAAACTTTGAATCACCTTTTTGTTGAGTGTAGTTTCACCAAAGACATTTGGTTTTCAATTTTAAAGGACTTAAAACTAAATAGTATTTGGGAAGGAGGATAGATTATTGAGTGTTATCAAAACTAGATAAGGAAGAAGGAATACTGGAAATAAATCCCTAATTGTATCTGCTGGGAGATTTGAAAGCACAAGAACCTGGTTATATTTGAAGAACACCCTCCTTCTCTGGTCAGGGTTTGCAACAATACACTACAATACTTGGGAGAAAACAAAAAATCACAACCTGTTCAGACTATTAGGATTGATAGGCCTCCCATTCTTGACTGGGACCTGGCAGTGGGGTTCTTTGATGGAGCCTCACAATGCAAGGGTAATAAATGTGGGGCTGGTGCTATTTTAAAATGCCCAGACTTGGGTACCTTCAGCCTAAAGATGAATTGTAGTAGTGGAACAACACCAGGGGTGAACTCCTATCCATGTGGTGTATCTTATTTTTTTCTTGTTATAAAAAGGTAAAAATATTACAAATGGTAGGTGACTCAAAGATTATTATTGGCTGGTTTACTCACGAAAACAATCTACAGGTTGTTTCTGTTCAACCATGGATGAATAAAAATCGAGTGTTGAGCAGGAAGCTTCAATAAATAAAACCTCAACACACATATAGAGAATATTACAAGGAAGCTGACCAGCTCTCAAAACAAGCATTTCTACTGGATGATGATGGGATATACTATGCAGTGGGTACATGAGTACAAACAAAAACATACGAAAGATTATCCATCAACTAATATAACATTGCAGCTAGGATGAAGAAATTGTTACTTTTTTGTCTTTTTGAACTTGGCAAGTAAAAGCAGAAGAAATATACTACTTTGGTTTGCACCTATAGTTTACAGTGTATGACGAAGGAACTATATTGTGGACAATACTTATATCTTTTAGTATTATTTATGATGTAAAAAGGAACTAAAAGTTTGTTCCAGCAGACAAATTTTGTAAAAGACTTTGTTATATTCACTAATATAAGTATTTTTTTCTTACTCAAAAAAAAATATAGATCACAAGTCAAGGATGGTTGACATAAATCAATCTTTTTTAAATTTCGAAAGTTTTGATAATGTTCAACCTAATTTTCATATTAATTTGAATTTTTTCATTATCAACCTAATTTTCATATTAATTTGAATTTTTTCAAAAAAAAATAAAAAAATCAAATTGATTATTTCTAATTTCTAATTGGGGGAAGCTGTCGATTTAACTAATTTCCCCTACCTCAACGTGACATTTTGAAAGAAAAAAAACTTAAAGTTTACACTTATCACCCTTCATTATTGCATCTCACCCTCTGTGTATTTTTGACCATCCTTCATTAATGCATATCACCCTCTGTGTATCACACTCTGCCTACTTTCAACTGCTCATATGACCAGAAAATATCTGCAACCCTCTACCAATTACTTCCACACGACAAAAAATTATCTAAAACTATCTGCAACTCTCTACCCATTACTGCCACACGAGAAGAAATTATATGCAGCCCTATATGCCCATTATGTTATCTGTAACACTATATTCCCATTATTGTTTGTGTTGTTAATATGAAAAGAAATTATCTGTAGACCTATATGCCCATTACTGTTTGCATGGTTAATACAGCAAAAAATAATTTGCATCTCTATATGCCCATTACTGTTTAAAAAATAGAATCAAAATCTTGATTAATGAAGGAGATCAACATCATGATTGAAAATATGCACTAAATAGGAAATTGACGGTTAATATGAGCATCTTATTTGCAACTCTATGTATATACCTTGGACTACTCACTTGAATCAATCATAACAACCGTTGCTACATGAGTGGTTGGTGTTGGATCATGTTGTCATTGATGCCAAAGGTTTGATTTACTGATGTCATTGATTGATGTCAAGAAGAGATTGTTGGATTAAGTTGACATTGATACCAATGGTTTGATTGATGTCAAGTGATTGATTGATGCCAAAGGATTGATTGATTGATGATTGATGTCAAATGTAATATGTATTGTCCTTGATGAGAATGCATAGATGAAGATGGATCAATGAGTTGACATTGATATGATGAAGATGGATCAATTATTTGTCATTGATACATGATGCATAGTTAGATTTATGTAATGGTATTATTGTGGTTGATAAGGTACACAAATGGATGAACTCCAAAGTGGTCCCCTTATGGTGAAATCCCTCATGGGAAGACACTTTATGGATTGAGTTATCCTTGAAGTATGATTGGAGGAACCATTCTTGAGTGTGGAATAATGAGATGAAGATCAGTGAATTTGTTAGTAAAACTATCCTAGATGGATAGTGCTTGTCATGTCATTTCCGGTGGTATGTGGAATGTCACATAACTCCTCATGGTTTGAAAGTTATGGCTTTATGAAGTTAAAGGACCCTCACATGAAGGCTTGAAGCCCCAAAAGGTCAAAGAAGTCAAATTGCTTGAAAAGAAGAAATCATTTTTTAAATGATAAAGCAAAGTGACAAAGTCAAGAAATATTATTTAAATAATAAAGAGAAGTGACAAAATCAAAAAAGAATATTTAAATTATAAAGTAATGGAGAAATTTCTAATTATGGAAAGTGGTTAACCCTAAAATGAGGAAAATAGGTTAAGTGACCTACAAATGGGTTAGATGACCTGGAAGATGTTATTTGGAGAAGTATAAATTAGAGGCAAGGGTCTCTTGTGAAATGTACTTTTTTTTGGTGAAGATCTCTTGAGAATAATTGAAGATCTATTCAGAGAGAGAGAGAGAGAGAGCGTGAGGAGGATCTCATGGATGCATCAAAGTTTCTACAATGTCTGAGATCTTGACGAAAAAATTATTGGAGCTTCAGAAACCCTAGTTTCTGAGGTGTACGTGGGCTCTAATGGAGCATGGTGCATACATATGTGGGTTGTATGAGGACAAGGCATGTATAGTGGATAAAATCATGGAGATTTGTGTTTGAGCTGATGATTGGTTGTTGAAGACTGAAGCAGGTTCCAGATCTTCATTCTATGGGCTCAGATCTATCACTGAGACTCTGGTGTGGTTTCATTATTGTCTTGATGGATACTATTGCTTGTTGTGTTTTGAATGCTTAGGGTATTCTTGGTATGGCTTTTATAAATTGGTTTGAGTTGGTTGATGGAGTGAGAAACACTCATATGATTCAGTATTGATATGATGGATATAGTATATTGGTTGTTTACACATGTTTTAGTAGCATTCATGTTATATGGTTGAGAATCATGAGTAGGATATTGGAGATCCTGGATGTGTTGTGAGTAGTTGTGGGTAAGAATGGACAGTGAGAGACATAAGAGAATGTGATTGTAGGTTGTAGAGGATCTGAGTATGTTAAGTAAAGAAAAACCCTAGTTTCTCAGAAGTATACACATGTTGCATTATAGACTGGTCGTGTACATACATGGGTTGTAGTGTGTTAGGGTGCGTACACATGCGAGCTGCACTACTAATAGGTCGTGTACCTATGACAGATTGATATCTGTAGAGGATTGTTGCCTCATCTTAGTTGATGTTGAGGGTGTAAGTTGAGTCTTGCATTATAGAGTTGGTTCTCTAGTAGAGTTGTACTCTATTCAGTTGTTGCTGAAAAACCCCAAGGATTGTAGTCCGTAATAAAATAAAAAATTATACATACATCTTATGTTCTTTGTGTTCCTTGTGGAGATGATTTGTTGATGATATATTTCTGATATACGTTGTTGATATATCTTCACATCTAACTGGTTATAAATGACAAAAATGAGTAATGAATAAAATTTGAATGCTAACTAATGAGTTTTATGTAAGAGGAAAGTTTTGGGAAAATGTTCCCCACACTCATTCACACCCCCCCCTTTTAAGTGCGGTAGTTGTGTCCAAAAATTGGTATTAGAGCGGGCCTTCACTACAAGCCTTAACAAGATTGAAGGAGATCCATAGACACAAAAATGGATGAAGAAGTACCAATCCTTGATGAGGAAAACTATTCTACTTGGAGAATAGAGAAGAGAGTACATTTGAAGACAATGGGAGCAGCAATTTGGAAGGCAGGCATTGGTGGATCAGTTCCTTTGAAGAAAAATTCAAAGTTAGCAGCTCAAAGGGAAGGAAATAAGAATGATGCATTGGCTCTCAAGACCATTCTTAGTGGACTCTAAAGCCCTATCAAAGAGAGCATGGGACAATTCACTTCCGCCAAGGATCTATGGCTAAAGCTAGAGGAGACATATCAAAGCAAGAAGGAGAAGGAAGATATTGAAGACCACTCCATCAAGATTATCAAAGGTAAAGAATCACCAAAAACCCTTGATTGTATTATTTCAAAATGTGATCTTGAAAACATTTCAAGTGAAGATAGCACAAAGGAAGATATCAAAATTATTCCAAATGAAGGTAAAGAATCTCCAAAGACTCTTGATTGCAATGATTCAAAATGTGATGATGTTGAATTTTTATCAAGTGAAGAAGAAGATCTAGAAACAGTTTGTGTAAAGTTTGATGGTAGTTATCCCATGGAAAGAATAGAAGAAAATATATTAAAACTTCAAAAAGAAGTTGAAGAGGGTTTATATAGATATAGCATTGATCATTATTATACACACTATAACTATCTTTCTGATAACACTAAGAATTTTCTTAGGAGGATTCAAAGGCACATCTTGAAATTAAAGTGAATGCTCAAACAAAACGAAGAGAGCAATAAGACTCAATTAGAAGAAAAGGAAGAAGAGATCACAAGACTAAAGAATGAAAAAGAAGATATGAAGGTAGATGATGAGATTAGAAAAAGTTTTGAAACTATTGTCCATCTTAAGATGCAAATTGAAGAAGCTAAAAGGGTAGAGGAACTATTGAAGGATCAAATAAATGAAAAGGAAGAGTCATGTCATAAGTTAGAAGCTAAAGTTGTTGACCTTAGAAAGAAGGTAGAAAAGTCAAACAAATTCTTGAATAACTCACAAATCTTGGATGCGATCTTGGAAATTCAAAGATCACCATATGATAAATCAGGTCTTGGATACAAAGAAGAAGCTACACATGTTGAAGCAAACACCTCAAAGAAGCATGAGGTAAGTCCATCAAAGGATGGAGACAATGTTGCAAATCAACCATCTACACAAGGCAAAGAAAATCTCAAAAGAACAAAGAAAGGAAGACATCAAGAATCTATATTTGGGACACCAAAGCAAAGGTATGAAAGTATTTTTCATGGGCATTGTTATTCATGTAATGAATATGGTCACAAATCTTTTGAATGCAGAACTTATGAAAGGAAATATAATGGAAGATTTTATAACACCATAAGGTGTTGGAGATGTGATCAAGTAGGACACATTGTTGTTCACTGTAACACCATGAGATGCTACAACTGTAGTGGATTTGGCCACAAATCCCAGGATTGCTGGAACACAAGAAGAAAGTCCATGATGAGGACTTCACATAGCATGGCTAGAAGAAGGAGTGAAGTAAGGAAGGGAGACATATTTGAAAAGATGGATGCTCAGAGTTCAAGTTCTAAGAACGTGGGATACATTCAGAAGTGGGTGAAGAAGACTGAGCAACCAGAATAGAATGAAAGACTTAAGGGAAGCTCAAATAAGTCATCTACTGAGGTATACATGGGTGATAGTGGTATTAGTCGCGTACATATGCAGACAGAACTTGAATAGGTCGCATACATACGCGATTTGTTGTGCAACATGCCACGTATATGTAGTAAAGCCTTGGGAAAAAGGCAATGCACTTGGGTTGCAGCTTGATGTGATGGTATAACACTCTATTGTAGGGTCTGACATTGTTTGTTGCAGGTTCTGACACTATTTGCTAAAGGTTTTCATGATTCTATATTGTATTATGTAATGTGATGATAAAAAATAATGAAAATATAGCTTGGATGCATGGCACTAACCCTTGAGTATGGATTGATGTATTTTCTGTTGAAGAAAAATGTCGGTCATGACAGTGAATTTATGGCACATTAGTTATGTGATATATCTTGATTACACTAGCTATAGATTTCATTGATGTATTGAAGCATACTATTAGCACATGTGTTGTTGGATGCTTAGTATTTGTTGTAGTGAATGGAGAATTGATGTTGATCTGTTGGTGGACATGGATGGTACATATATTGAAGTTTCATTGATATATATTATGATGTGTTATTGGAAGCTTACTTGTTGGAAAACTTGATGCTTGAATTTGGCATATCGATGGGCTACATATTGGGACATGTATTTGGTGAGTTGACAAAGTGATCATGTGGTACATCACTAATGATCTATAGTTGATGCATGATTGGAACATTGGTAGAGGCACCTACTA
Source organism: Picea sitchensis (assembly GCA_010110895.2). Taxonomy (NCBI): domain Eukaryota; kingdom Viridiplantae; phylum Streptophyta; class Pinopsida; order Pinales; family Pinaceae; genus Picea; species Picea sitchensis. Next base: position 32,191 of record SNQJ01S0181144.1, read on the forward strand.
GCAGTTTGATTGGCACATATTTTATGGAGGATTTGGCATACATGTATGAGGATTCATCATGTTTTGGTATTGTACTTGCTTGATACAAGTGGTGATACATGTTTGGTACACTCATAGATGGCATATGTTTGATGATAGTTTACCATTGCTATTACTTGATAAGCACAACAATTGGTATTTGTTTGAGATACATGGTTATGGCACTTGATTCATGGTGGAGACATATCATGAGTAATATGACACTTGTTTGGAATATTGGTAGATGCACATTGTTTGGCATGTTGGTAGATGCACATGGTTGGCATGTTTGGCATGTTGGTAGATGCACATGTTGGCATATGGTTGATACATTCCATTGATGAGATCTTATAGCACATTGTATGGTATTGATGTACATGGTTTATGTACATGGGTGTTGTGCATGATGGAAACACAATTGGTACATGATGTACTTGGGTGATGTTCTACTCATGATTCTCTATTTTATTGTTAACATATCTCTTGTTTCATGATGGTTGGTATGGCATGAGTTTGATGCATGACAAGTCCAAGGATCATCATATGGTAGCATATTGCAGAGAAGTTAGGGGGAGCCATTCTTCTTCCCGTGGTTCTAGGAGGAGAAATGAGCCCTATACTTGAAGAAAGAGCACATAAGCATAGTTCCAGGGGGAACAATGGTCACAGGGGGAGTATGAGTGAAGCATTTTCAGCATTACATCAGAGTCATATTCCTTTTTCAAAAGGGGAGATATTATTCAGAGGAAGATCAAAGACATTCAGACAGGGGGAGCAGCCCCAAGTGGAGAATGACCCTTTGCCATTGATGTCAAAGGGGGCGAAATAATCACATTGATGTGATTGGCGATTATTGATGGGGAGAGATAGTCACATTGACTATTGATGTAGAGAATGCCTTATCTACATGTTGACATCAATAATTGGTAATTGGTGTTGACATCAATGTTGGT
>SNQJ01S0181145.1:2790-18018 GCA_010110895.2 Picea sitchensis
ACAGGGGGGCCTCCAGTCGAAGAGGCTGAGAGAGTATTGAGATGGGTGGAGCAGAACCTCACCACGCTCACTCGTACAGTCCCTATGGTGGAGATCAAGGATCTCCCATCGTCGATGCAACCTCACGTAGTTGGGGTGCCATGGACCTGTGTCCAAATTTTCAGGTGTTTGGAAAATGTCATTTTTCACTATGGTAGGACCAACAGGCCCCGCCCTTAGCTAGGTTGGACTACTTACATGGCGAGGCACGTTTTGTATATTTTTGAGGGCATAAGCCCCATCACTCTTACTAGACATATTTTTGAGGCTCTTGCGCCCACCCATGTACTCTGATATTTTTGATATATATATGCATATTTACATCTTTTTACGTCTTATGTATTACATCTATTTTACAAATGTATTTACTTGTGCATGTGTGTGCATTTTCTTACATGTGTGCAATGTGCCAATCTAATACATGATTAGCTAGAGTATTTGTGATTTGATTCAATCTCCTAGGAACATGGATATACATAATGTAATCAAAGCTTCTTTCTAAGACACATACCCTAAGGAACCGTCAGTGTAGAGTAGGATCGTAAAAGCGGTAAACCCCATTTAACTGGGACACAACCGGCTGAGCATCTAAGTAGACTTGGAGGTGAGAGATACCATGTGACAAAGTGTCACAAATAAACTCTAATACTGTGCTATATTCGACGACATTGTTTGTGGCGTCACCTAAAGAGATACCTCCTGAAGATAGCAACTGGCCCTTAGGTGTGAAAATCACCCAAGTTGCGAAAGCAAGCCTCTAAGTGTGCTAGCTAGCACTGTCCACGAACCCAATGAACACCTCTGATTCACTTGACATCTGCCACAGTAAAAAATATGACATCAAAAACAACACGTCCATAAAACCAAAAAGACAAAAACCAAGAAGAAAATGTATAAAAACTATACATATGTACAAGAAGTCACCCAAGGTGACCCACCTACGAGTAATACTTCTTGAGGTAGAGCCCATTTCTAGTCTTCGCCAAAGCATTTCCCTCAAAGTCCACCAGATGATAAGCGCCCTTCTTTAGAACCTCCTTCACGATGAAAGGTCCAAACCACATGGGTTTGAACTTGCCTGCTCCCAAGGGATCCTTATTTGGTCATAGACTAGGACAATGTTGCCTAAAGAGAAAGTCTGAGGATGAATGGACCGATCATCCTGACACCTGATTTTTTTTTTGTGAGCCTCATTAGCCAAGGCTGCATCACGATGTTGCTCATCGAGTTGCTCGAGATATAACAAACGCTCTACAAGCAGTGAAGTGTCTGGAAATAACTGTACTGCCAACTTTAGGGATGGGATCTGACACTCTATAGGCAAGAATGCTTCCAGCCTGTAAATGAGTCGAAAAGGTGAGAAACTGGTTGCAGTATTAACAGACGTTCGGTAGGCCCATAACGCGAAGTACAACATCAAATGCCAATTTGACTTAGACGAATTGATCATTCATTGTAAAATAGTCTTAAGGGACTTATTCACAGCTTCCACCTAACCATTTTCTTGTGGGTAGTAGGGTGACGAATTTTCTTACCTCAACCCAATATTTGACGTTAACTCAGACATCATTTTATTCTGAAAGTGATTGCCATGGTCAGTGACAATCTCTTGCACGATGCCAAACCTTTCTATTATCTGGTTAAAGAAAAAGAGAGATGTTGTCTTGCCATCATCTTAAACATTGGCATAGCCTTGACCCACTTCGTAAAGTAGTCTACTACTACGATGATATAATGGTGCCTCCTTGTTGAAGGGGGGTTGCATGTAGCATAATCAATCCCCCACTTGGTGAAGGGACCAAATGTGATGACGGGAAACATGGGAGTGGGGTGTTCCCTCATCTTTCGAGAGAAGATCTGACATGGGTGGCACTTCTTGACCGATTCAACACAATCTTTGATTAATGTTGGCCAAAAGTAACCAACTCATAGAGTATTTGGGGATGTTGTCAACCTAGATAGATGACTGCCACATGCTCCAGTGTGGAAATCGTTAAGCACGATTTCTTCTTCTTCATGAGTGAGAAATCAACGAAGGATGCAATCTACACCTTGACGATACAGAGTGTCCTCGAGTATGAGATAGTTCTTTGCCTGATGGCATATACGACGCAGCTCATCACGAGAAGAAGAGGTAGGGCACTTCAAATTTTGGAGATAGACTAGTATATCTCTGTACGAGGGGTCTGAAGATGTGAAAACATGTCTCCTTTGATAGGTGAATCCTTGATTATAACATCACCTGATTCGATTGGAAGTTCTGAGATGAGTTCCGCAAAGACCAACGACTTTTTGGATTTCGCCGAAAAAAAATCCAAGTCAAATTCCTAGAGGATAACTATCCATCTACTGATATTTCTTCCAATTACATGTCATGTCAACATGTATTGAAACAGATTCACAATAGCAATGACAGTGGTCTTGCGAAACAAGATGTAATGACGGAACCGCTGGACAGCATGAACTGCTGCCAACGCAATTTTTTCAACTTGGGAATAATTGAGTTCTGGTCCAACCAGGCCTCGGCTCAGGTAATAAATCATGTATTCTGAGAGAAAATCATCCTCTTGAACCAAGACCATATCGATGGTCGACTCTACAATGACCAAGTACAATAAGAAATATTTATTATAATTGGATGGCTGAAGTAGAGGGGCATATGTGAGGGCACATTTCAACACTCCAAAAGAGCGTTGAGCGGCTTCATCCCAATTAAAAGGAATGCCCTTCTTCAGTAAACGCATAAAACCCTTTGTGATCTTGGCATAATTTGCGATGAAACGCCATAAAAAGTTATCTTTTCCCTGTAAACTCTGAAGTTGAAGGACTATGCACGGGGGAGGAAACTGAACTATCACCTAAACCTTTAGAGGATCGACCATGATCCCTGTTGTTAAAACTATGAAACCTAGCAGATGAGCCGACGTTACTCAAAAAATGAATTTGTTTGGATTCAAGCGAATCTAGTATTAGCGACATTGCTCAAAGATGATTCGGAGATGTGTGGGATGATCAACTCTCTTGCGAGATCCTAATGCTAAATCATCAAGATAATCCTCATCTACGTGTTTGAGATCGTGGAAAGTAAAAGACATGGCCCATTGAAAAGTAGCTCTATCATTTTTCAGGCTGAAAGGCATATTTCAATAAGAGGATGTACCCCACGGACAAATGAAAGTGGTTTTGTGTTGGTCTTCGGGTTTGATCTGTATCTGATTGTATCCTGAAAAACCATCCATGAAAGAAAAGGCCTTGCAACCTATGCATTCATCGACTATATGGTTAATAAATGGCATGGGGAAATTATCCTTTGGACAAGCCTTGTTCAAATAAAGGAAGTTCGTACATACGTGAATCGTACCCTGTTTTTTGTTGTCTGGAATGGGATTTGACACTGATTGAGTCAATTAGACGGGGTAGATGAAACCAACTTTGAGTAGTTTCTCTACTTCAGCATTAATAGTTGCTTCTTTCCTAGGATTAACTGGATGAAGCTTCTGCTGGACCGTCTTGGCATCAGGATATGTCGTGATTTCATGTTCAATGATTCTTGGATCTATGCCTGACATTTCCTCATAAGACCCAGAAAACACGTCGCAAAATTATTTAAATAGATCCGTGTAGATTCGAATCTCCTCAGGGGATCAATCCACTCTGACAAAGAGATTCTCCATGATGCCAGGGGTTATGGAGATATCAATAGGTATCATTTTAGTGATGGTTGCCATATTTCCTTCAGCGTAAACATCGTGCATAGCCAAAGGATTAATAGGACAAGCCCTATCTCTAGTCATAATGAGAGTGAATTCTCCTACTTCAATTCTTATCAACTCTGGGAGAAAATAAGATCTGTGATGGAGATCATCCCAGGGTCTTTCTGGACTAGTCATTGCCTCAATAATCGCCTCGTATGAGGGCAATACCAAGTCTAAATAATTAGTATCGACGAGGGAACTTTGAGACCAAATAGGCTCGAGAACCGGATCTAACTCTTGTGCGGGAGTTGGATCAGGGTCGACGGAAGCTTGCTGGACTATAGAGTATGCAACTTCTGTCACAGAAAAATGCATGGCCATGCCATGGTGCCCTGTCCCTTCCATCATGGATGATGGGGAAGGAAGAGTTCGTGGATCATTAAAGTAAGTCATCCAAAATGATGAGATTTGAAATATTTCAGCCCTAGGCTGGTCGGGGACAACCAATATGTATTGGACATTGCTAGTCGGAGGCAGGTAATTGAAAGTACCAATCAAAGGTGGGCACAAACCAACCCCTACATTGACGATGCTAGGCTGAGGGTTATCAATCATCAAGATCGTAGATACCCCCGATGAAGGGTCATGACGGGAGAAGGATAATTGATCAATGGACATGATTCGACCCTCATGTGGAAACAACAAGACCCAAAAAAATATCGCGGCTATTTCTTGCATAGCATAGGTCCAACTCCTTCCTAACAATAGATTGTAGTAGAGAGATGCATCGACCACTTCAACTTTGACGCACACGATCTTCTCCCCTAAATGAACAGGGAAAGAGGGGATGATTCCATGTGGTCGGAATGAATGACCATCGAAAGAAGTAAGAAGAGTAGGGGACAAAGACAAAACAGGTTGGCCAATGGCCTTCTAGCATGCCAAAGATATCACGCATGTCGAGGCACCTTGATCAATCACCGTGCAGAAAATGTTTTGAGTAAAATTTTTCGTTTTGTAAGCCACTACTATCTAAATGCCATGTGGTAAGGGAGACGAGGTTTTAATTCGGTCATATCAAGCATGATCATTCCCAGATTACAAGTCTTAGCAGATCCTAAGGAAGATAACAAAGCCTTTCTCTAGGAAGGGTAGCTCTAGAGGACTTCCAAAGTAGACATTGCACAAAGGGTTTGAGACAAATCCTCCACCACAGAGTAGTTATGGGTGGCCCTTGCATTTGGGTTGTGGGAATATTTCTTGAATGCACCTTTTGGGATGTGTGTCATTGTTGCACCCAACGTATTCTCAATATGGAGAGGAAGAGATGAATTTTTCGGATTCTTTACCCTTATCAAAGGTGTTTGGCATTCCGTAGTTGCATGTCCTAGTTGTTATTTCAATGCTACCTTTCATCATGTACACATTCACGGATGAAGGATTACTCGAAGATGGAGAGGGTCCCTGACTGCCCCCTTCCGTGCTTGAAGAGGCTTGAGTTAAAGTTTTCCCATGTGGGAATGGGTTTGTTAATACGACAGGTTGTTGTTGTGCCAATAACTTTTGGGCCTCTGCAAGCCGAGGGCACTAGTGAGTGAGATGGTCTTCCATGCAAAGATTACACATATACTTCAAATTTTTATTTTCTTTGTTTTCCCCACCATTGTTATTGGTAGGTTTCTTATCCCCCTTACCCTTCTTTCATTGTTTTTTCTTTCCATTAGGCTGTTGGGTGGCCTTCAGGTTTGTTTATTGCACACTGTGTACATCTGACGTTTGCGTAGGGGGAGAAACTAAACTAGTGGTCTGGATGGCCGTTGTCTACTATATTGACAATTGCTACAGATGATTCGACAACTGATCAGTGGGATTTTTTTTTGCTGAACCAACAATACCATCGGCATGTGGTCCAGATCTCTTTCTGGTCTTGTCAAGTATTGACCGTGGTGCATCTGGAAAAACTTCGTAAAGTAAACAAGACTGAGAGTAAATTAGCTCTAGTTGTTGATCTCTCATTATCAATTCTTCTTCTAAAAATACCGCCGAGGTTGTGACGTCTTTAGATAACTATGGTACCAAAGACTTAAGGAACCACTCAAGCAGGAATGTTGGTGGGACTGGTACTTTTATCAAACTTTTTTGGCGTCTCCATTCTCGGATGTGATCTGAGATATGGTTCGCCTTTGTCTTCTCAAAGTTGACCAACAATTTGGTGTCGACGTTGTATCTCACAGGTAATTGGAAATGGTTTAATCAAGCCATTGCCAATTCATCGAAGGAAGAGTATATCGAGAGGTCGAGCTCAGTGTACCATTTTGTTGCACTCCCGATGAAAGTGCATTGAAACAAATGCAACTGTACGGAGTCTCTTCTCAATGAGTTGGACGAGAACCATATATGGAAGGTAGTCACATGATCCCCTAGATATTCATTAGGCTTAGATTTGAACTTTGGAATGTTCGAAGGTAAGTTGGTTGGCATGGGAGGCCAACGTGAATCATGACAGATGGGGTCGTTTAATAACCTTGTCAAGTCTGGCAAGTGGAAAGTTGCAAGAAATGGTAATTTGGGATGTTGATTATAACTAGGGAAAAAGGAGCCCGGAGTTTGGATGGTACCAGGTTGCTAGGAAAAGTTAGGTTGCTGGCCAAGGTTCTGGTAATAACCATGGCTGTGACTAGCATACAAATTCTACGTTTGTTGAGACTTTATCGAATGACTCCTGTAAAAGGACGTGAAAGGTTGGGCTTGCATTGCATTCCAAGGATTTTGGGAAGGGTTGCCCCCTACTGCTCCGATGAGCATAGGTCCTGAGCCTTGCCCGGGCATCCATTGGCTATGGAAAGGGTTTCCCCTAGTCGACATCCCTGACGAGGGAAAAGATCCCTGTCACGGATTCCAAGGTCCTTGTGAGGAAGGAATTCCTGAGTTTCCCCCCATGCAGGAATAGTACCTTGCAAAGGATTTTTTTGTCCATGATCAGGGTTTCCCTCGACCGAGACGATAGCTGATGAGATTGTGTTGTTACCAAACACATCGAACAAAGAGAATGGTGTCAAACCTACTGGCATGATATAAGAAGGAATTCCTTGACTACCTTCTCCAAACAAACTATAGTTTACATTCGTCTCGGCGGAGTGCTGGTGAGCACCGCCGAGTGAAGGGGATGAAGGAGGTATATGACCCCCTCCATAAGGGAAATAGTTATAGGGAGATAAAGTTCCCCCCATGGATCCTTGCAGAGGATCTTTCAAGCTCCCTTCCCTTAGACATAAATTCTGTAGAGTGGAGTAGGAAAGGACAAAGTTTTTATTGAAGCTAGACATCCCATATGAGAACAGAGGTCCTGTCACACTCTGGGTGAAAGGAGTAGTGATCGCCGCCATAGAAGGAATCAGACCATTGCCTGAGGTAGAGGTGGTCAAGACCATAGTGGTCCAAACCGGTGATAGTTGGTTAGGAGGTGGGAAACCCCCTGTAGTGGCGGCCGTGGAGGGAATATGAGGATTCCCTGAAGAAGTAGCAGCATTTGTCTCCATCGTTTCTTGTGACACTACCTGACGCTTGTAAGGTTTAACCTGTACGACGATGGGCACCGATATATTAGTGATCAGAGGGTTATACAGACCAAGAGATTCTACTACGAGGTTGGAAATGGTTGGCTCCTTTGGAATCAAATGTTATCCTCTCAGAGAGGGGTTAGGCTCAGTTTCCTATGGCTCGGTCACCTCAAAAGACCCTTGTTGGTCTAGTCTTCGCCTTAGCGGTGGTGGGGGTGGCTCTAGATTAATCGGCGGTAGGCCAAGAAGCCTTCACAACTAGCGGAGCTCCTGATCCTCCATGGTTTGAGAAGATCAATGACACACTAGGGATTTCTATTAATGTTAAAGACCAACACACACTAGAAAAATATCCTATGAGATAAGACAAGTAGATCACTAGCTAGTTGGAAGAATAGTTACACCAGCCAACACTAGAGCAACTTACCGGTGCAAGTGAAAATCAAATACGAAAGCACCCTCCAGGTATACTCTGCAAAGAATGGCCTGATGTCTTCCCTAGGTACTATGGTATACCCTCGCAGTCACCTTTGTAAGTCACTAAGATAAAGGCAACTAGGTTGCCAACGCGCGAACAGTCACCATGTGGGTACAGTCGACAGTCGGGTGGACCGCAATGAGTAGGGTATCAAGCCCAAAACCTATCAAGGGTATTGAAAGCAAGTGTTCTGGAATATGACTGAGGACCTCTAACAGATTCAAGACCCACGAAGCTCTGTGGAAAATGTGATCAACGAAATCCCAAGATAAGCCCACTATATGCATTCCCCACTATGCTTGGTCCAACTTTGGAGGGGTTATCTCCGCTACCTTTCCTTATGCGACCTCATGTTTAGCCCCTATATTAGAGGGGGGTCCTGGATAACTTTCACGGTTACTGGACTTTCAAGCACTCCCTAGCACAAACTCTTATGTTTGTTTTTGTAGCCTTGAAGATTTTCCTCTCCAATCCTAAATCAAGGCTCTAGCCTAGACTAAATTAATGGACTCTACAAACACAAAGTCTAATAACTTTTAATTAAGCGTTAATTTTAGTGGTTTTCTTAAGTCAAAGGGAATGAAAGTGAAACCAATGATGTTATTTAAGATATGAAAGAGAAGAGCATAAGATGAAACTGAAAACAAACTACTTCTTCTTCACAAATACAGATTTCCCAATTTAAACTCTTTAACCAAACTGATTCGTAACTACTTTCTCAGATATTTGAAAAGAAAAACTTAAAACAAGATTTCACTCGACTACGAGCTACTTAATGTCCTAAACATTAAAATAAAGAACTTAAGAAAACTTTATTTTTCCTTGGTAAATAAAGCAACTAAACTGAACTACTTTTACCAAACAAATAAATGTTTTTTTTTATTGTTTTATGCTTCAAAACAAGAATTTTGAAAATGAATTCTATTCTCTTCTTCTAAAGGAAAAAAGGGAAAAATGACAACAAGTCAAGACCAAGAAATGTATTCATGCCCAATCACATATCGCAGGGAGTCACTGACAATACCAAACAGGCAGATCAGAACGGACTCACACACTTGCCTAAAAACCATAATAAAGAAAACACAAGAAATATTTGATAAAACGAAAGCTATGCTGAGGTCAGACCTAGGCTATAGACTACTATAACAAAGACCATGGATAGATCAAGAAAACCCCTAAGAAGTGTGACTTCTGACAGGGAAGAGGATGACTGCCTCTTCTTTTAAAAAACAACACAGACACGCTACTGACACTTCAACAGCCTGCGTATGTACGCGGGTTGTCCAAAGGCATGGCACATATGCATGTGTGCAAGCCCACTATAGGCCACGTACACCTCAGTAACTTCTCAAAAAAGATGAAAACCAAGAGTCAACCAAAGGCAGGGAGTACTGGTATGGAAGACTAGAATCCCTTAAAGACACATAAGCTTATAGAAACTCATAAAACAATAAATAAACTGATTCAAAGCACCCAAAAGAATATCCCCAAAAAACCCTATAGGTTTCCCCAGTATGGTCGCCAATTTTGCTATAGTGGGAAAACCCCTCTATGGACTACACCAGGGTTATAAAGTGCAGGAAGAGCTAACCGTATAAAGTCTCCTACTTTTTAACAAATGTCTCGTCATTACCCCACAATCATACATAAAAGACAAAGTATAGGGATATTGTAGGCATACCTTAAACTCCGCATCCGGTGTCTATCCCTTTGCACTCGGTTGTTTCCCCACTGCAAGTCTCCTCTCAAGGCTGACTTGAATTCACCAAAAGACAAACAAGAAAATACAAGCATGCATTCTACATATGGATTAGTGGGTTAGACATCATAACCAAGAAATGTAAACAAATCATAAAGATTTAAGACGTCATCTGGCGGGATGAAAAAAGTACTTCTTTATATTAATCTCACAAAATTCGTTTACAACATGAGACCGACACTTCTCCTCGAACTCAGTCCTGGGATCCTCTTCACGATGCACCAACTGCTTCCACATATTCTTCTCCTCTTCAGTTCTCTCTAGGGAAATGGAAAGGATTTTCAAAGGAGGAAGAAGGAATTCGGGCTCAAACTCACAATGTGGTTGCAAAATATTGGGGCAAAGGGGGAATACTGAAATGGGCAGAGTTTCTATTCTCTCGTTCTTCTCTTTGGAATGGGGCCCCAACACCTTCTTTTATAGGTTAAAAGAGATAGTAACGGTTGGGGTGACTGGCTATGGGTAGTCAAATGGTTAGGTAACGGCTTGAAAACCCGTATCCCTTTGCAATTTTCATTTTTCGTGTTTTTGTGTGAGTGTATGTGGGTTGTAGTGGTGCAACAAGCGTGCGTATGTGGGAAGTAGTGGTTTAGGGTGCATACACCTTCAAAACAATGGTTTTTTTTAAGAGATTTTGAGTGATGTCTTGTTAAAGATAGCAAATAATATGGCCTGATGCTAGGTATGCATGTATGGTGTAATTTAGGGTTATAAAAAGGTTGTAGACATCTAGGTCCTACAACAACTCCTACCTCTACCTTGGGTGAGACTTCATCTGATTCACAGGTGTTACTGAAAGGGTTGGTAGTTAGGGTTTTGTTGGTGCGTTGTTGTAGCGTTGAACCTTGGGTCTACCCCTGTGCCAACAAATGGTTCTGTTGCCAGGACCTAAAACTGTGATTGCTAGAAACTAAGGAAGAAGAAGCTCTGTGCGAAGATCTGACCCAAAACTGTGAAATATTCGTGTGTATATCTTCTACCCTGGTGCACAGTACTCTACTTAGATTCTGAAACTCTGGGCTAAGAAGAGAAGTCCGATCTGAAGAAAAGAGGTAAGATCTGGGAGCCTTGTGCTCTGAGAAAGGTAAGAATAATAAAAAGTTTTAGATCTGGAAGCTTTGTGCTCTGTTGAAAGTAAGATAAGTAGGATTTTTTTCAAAAATATGGATCTAGGCATGTTTGATATTTTTTTTCCTAGCCTAAAAACTAGGGCACAACTAGAAGAAAGAAGATTTGATATGAGTAGATCTGATAAGAATAGTGAAAGATATGTTATTCCTATGCATTGAGAAAATGTTTGGACTAACAAATGGATGCAGGACCCTAGAAAGAATTTTTTGCAAGTTAGTAACAGGAAAGGTTGGGGTTAATTTAAGAGAAAGAGAAGATTAATCATGTGTTACAGTTGCAGAAGGATGGGACATATTGCTAAGGAATCTCCTGAGAGAAGACCTAGTTGTCTTTGTTGTAAATCTATGGACCATGAAGTTTTAGATTGCCCTAGAATGATTTCTAAACTTGAAAGAATGAATATGAGACAACAAGACCATGAGAAAGTTCAAGACACTAAGACCATGGTAGAACCCCAGAAAGAATCAGAGGATGTATTGCTACAAATTAAAGAAACCTTGAATGACCACTGAAATATCAACTTATCAGAGATCTTCAAAGAAAGGGAGTGCATAGAAGAAAGAATAGGAGACTTCAACATTGACTGTGTTCTGGATGAAGAAACAGAGGTGAATATTATGATAGAAAGACCTTGGGAAACTTTAGGAAAGCCTTCTATGATTCCTTCATTGGGAGGAATAGGATTATTTAGAGGAAAAATGATAAGCCTACGTGGAAATATCACCTAAATATCTATGAGTGCTCATGGAACTTCGACAGAGGAAGAGTTTGAGCTTGTTAAATTTATTGAGAACAATGTCGCATTTGCTATATTACTAGGAAAATCTTGGATTGAAAGGGATCGGGCCAGAAGGAAAGAAGAAGAAGTCTTAGGGCAGAAGAAGCAAGAGTTGAAAGATTTCATGACTAGGAGGATCACACACTTGATTGAAGAACAAGAGAACAAATCGAAGCTATTTAGAACCAAAAACTTGGATGTCAAAGTTGAAAGAACACAAGAAGACTCACAGAATACTGAAGCACCTACCCTAGATAGAGAAGAAGTATTTCTCTTGAATCCTAGGAAAGAATCTCAACAACGTGAAGTTACTATGCCAAGAGGAGATAAGAATCAAAATGGAAAGAGGAATACCGAGACGAATCTGACTAGAAAGAAGGCTAGAAAACTAAGTAAGAAGAGATCAAAGATCGAAAAGTTACAGAAGGTTCTAGAGGGAACTTCGTAGAAGGAAAATTTGCAAAAATGGAACTTCGCCAGAACAGTAGAACAGAGCCACATGGCACTTTGCCATGGCGAATCAATATAGCCATTGGAAACAATATAACTATTATAATTACACCCCGAACGTGTATAACGACATTTATGGTCAGAAAGATCGCCATCAGACCGTTGGGACCACACTGTAATGGACATAACTGAATTAATGAAAGATTATCGCCCATTGGAGAGATCCATTGCCTAGTTATCTACTTATTCCATCGAGCCTTGCACCGAGAATTTTTTTTCCAACCATGATTATCTGAGCCCGCAGATAAATTGATTTCACACAATGATCATTGAGCTATCACCATCCATCCCATTGAATTGAGTAGTTACTCTTCAAAACTGAGATACTCAATCACGAGCGTGTATGTCCGAAGAACTTAGCACAGTCGAAGAGTCTGTGAAGGAGGTACTCAACAAACTCAGGAATGAAAGAGTAATTTCTAAAAGGGTAATGTCTGTGGGTGTAAAAGCGTCATCGACAAGAGGAGTACAAGCCTCTTCGTTGATTTCTCGCAGATCCGGACCATCCCAAATCTTCACAGAAAAGAGAACCAAGAACAAAGATGACCTAGAAAATGCGAAGCTAATCCCAACCATATTACCCGACTACATCCCACCTCTGGCCATCGCGGTGAGTCGTGATAGTGTGTCGAGATATTTTGATTACACCATGGTTACTGCGTACCTCCCGAAGGGGATAGGCCCAGTTAGAGCAGAATAGGACAAGATCGCAACATTGAATTTCAACGAATTCAACCTAGGAGACTGTAAGAACCATAGTATGCTCACCCCGTATAAATACTTGACTAGGATGAAGGGGAAGAACTCAAAAATAATCCCCTAGTCGTGAACGATGAACCTCACGTAGTCCACCCTGTTAAATGTAATGAAAATCCCACACTTTGGAAGGCACCAGGAGGTTAACGCCTATGTTAATCTCATTCTCTTATGTTACCATGGTGGCTACTTATGGCTAGATAGACGTATCACAGTCAATTTGACGTTGATCCATAGGATCACTGGATTAAGTATGCAAGGACCTGACCCACAAGACTTCTATCCAGGGAAAGACATAGATCACACATTAGCACAAAAGATCAAGGATACCTATGGTGATGTTGAGAAGGGGACATGAGGCTACAAGGTAGTTTCCATCCAGAATGGTGCAGTGCACCTAGCATGATAATTAATTGTAGGAAAGATAGTAAGGAAGAACAGAACCACATAGGTTATAGGGTTTGTCGTTGACCTCATAGGGAAATGTGTGGAAGGCCTACAGATGAACTGGGCAAAGTACCTAGTTAATCAGCTAGAATTAGACTACCAAAAAGCATAGGATAAGGGATACGAGTTCCACTTTAGCTATCTCCTGATCCTCATCACGTTTATTTCTTGGGAGATGCTAGAAGGTGCGACCTTCCTGGACATTGAGTTGTTTGAGATGATTTCTGCCAAGCTCACCATGCTATGGTACTCAATTAATATGGGAAATAGTGGTAGTCGAATGCAGTCTTTCACACATATTATCTCCAACTGAACAGGGCTATCAACGCTAAACCTCACATGATACCAAACACCCTACAGTGGTTCCAACCCCTCATAAAGTTCCACACAGATCGACACTTCATCTATATTACTGCGCGAGAAGACGAGCATAAGGAGGAGCTTCAGACGTACTACAAGCTCACAGAAGAGGACCTCAAGGAGACAACTAAGGACTAGTTAGCAAACCTCCTTATCCCCTCTAATCCTACAGATATTTCTGACCCCAAAATTGACATCTCGGAGGCCACTCACAAATAGCATGACACACTCAGAACCAACAGAAGGAAGAAGACTGCAGAAGTCCAAAAATTAAGCAGTGCATCAGAAAAAACTTCTTCAGTATCACCTGGCCGAGGGGGTGATGATGAAGTAGAAGAGATAAATGGAAAAGAATATGAGCAAAAATAAGGCAAAGTAACACTTCCTAGAGATGAGGTTGATCCCTTGAATAAGAGGAAGGTTTCTCCCCCAAAACCCTCTTCCTGAAAGAAATCTAGAGCCACCTTGACCAAGATGTAGACTGTGCTCACTGTCGATGACTTTGACTTCATCATCGCAGCTATAAACGATGCCTCACAGGAAATCTTGTAGGAACATGAAACCAAGAAAGATGATATGTATGACATAATTGAGCTTAAGCTCCGAGGGGTACAACAGGCCCTTCTGTCTAGTCGTGCAGTGTCCACTACGCCTCTACCGTCTGAAGAACCAAAGTTGGTAGATGAACCAACCCAACTCTGTCGACTAGATGATGCGACTGAAGCTCACCTTCGTCGCGCACAGGAAGAAACAAAACACTCCACCTAGGCCTTGTGTTACACGTCAAAATTGCTCAGCTGGATAAGTGTCGCATTGTCCCTATCAATCGTCGTAAGTGTCACATCTTCCCTGCAACTTTCGCAAGTGTCGCAAGTTGGTAACTAGTGTCGCAAACGATGTTCAGACATAATGCCATGATAATGACACTAAGGAGGCACTTATAACATCTCATCTGACTGATTTGAAGGAGGAGAACTGGTTTACTGGGATCAAATAACTCTTGACACCTTAAAGGAACCCTGAAACAAAGGTTTGGAGGGGGAACGCTCCCCTACTTCAGCTCCAGAAGCGCTGGAGCTCCTCTATAATACTCCAGGGAGCATTATAATGCTCCCCAGCCCCTTTTGGAGGAGCCCTGCCCATCCTGAGAGAGCTGGCGCTTCCCCAAGGCTTACCAGGGAGCGCTACAATGCTCTGAGGCCCCTTCTGAGGGAGAGCTCCCTATTCTGGCTCAATTGTTAACCCGTTGAGGAGAATGAGGAAAGGATATTTCGAGATTAGAAGGCAGTTGTGCTCGAATTCTTGTTTTCATCAAGATCCATGATCTAAGGAGAAGGTTCCCAACTTATTCTAAAGATAACTCAAGAGATTAAGCTCCTCTTAACCTATATAAACAGGCTCTATGATGGTGGAAAGGGGGAAGAGATGAACATATGAAACTTATGATCTTGGAGGAAAATTACAGTCAACCAAAGGAGAGTGATCAGTGAAGCTGCTATTATCCAGGTTGTGGATCTTTCAGGCAAGGGTTAGACGAAGGGGACTTGACGAAGCTGTTGCATTCGCATCTACGATTGTAAGCACTACTGTCGTTATTCTCATTAATATGACATGCTTGGCCTATTTCTTTCTAGTTTGTGTCTGATGTTGCATGAACTTATCATTAACTGATAGATCTGTTTTCAAGCTAATATCAATAGAGTAGGAAGTGGTCG
>SNQJ01S0181145.1:18028-37335 GCA_010110895.2 Picea sitchensis
CAGGGTCCTTCTCAGGTTGCCAACAAAATGTACCGAGTAGTCTAAAGAGTTGTCATTTTCATCTCCTATGAAGAGAATAAGTCTCATCCGAAGCGTTGCTGAGACAAATAGATAGGGAAGGGAAAGGAAAAGAATTAGGAGGATTCACAGAACCTTCAAGATTCATTATGATCTTGCATAAGACATCTAACTATAGAACAAATATGAAATCATATGTGCAAGAATTAGAACTACTTATGCTGCGAACACACATTTAAACATAGAGACATAATGTGGAACTCATGAACCATAAAGAAGTACTGCAATGCATAAGTATAACACATAAAGACACAACATATTTTGAAAATTTACATCTTTCTTCATATTATCTTCAGATATTTCTTCATTTACAAACTCAGAGATACACAGTAGCACTCTATTATAGACTCTTGGCTATGGACTCATGTCATAGAGCTCTAACTCTCAAATGGTGTACAGATTACATTATGGACTCAAAACTCTACTTCTCTACAATAGACAACAACTATGACATCAACAATGAGGGAAAGATCGAACTGAACACAATCACAATTCAACCGAAACCTTTTACAATCATATTCATCCCTATATATAATATAAGTTGTGTCTTCTGTCTTGGTTTTCACGCTTTCTTGTTATGTTGAAACCACTTTTTCTTTGTTAGTGTTGCGTTGTCCTTTTCACACTTGATTTCTATTTATTTTTATTTCTCTATTGTCCATCTTCTTCTGAATCTTGCGCACTCATACTAGGAAAAAACTTGTGCAATTCCTTATCAAAAACAAAGGGCCAAACATTCCCTAGTCACTTAACAAAATCCTGGGACATCCGAATCTAGTCACCACATTTTCAAAGGGAAACTGTGTTGCAATCCTTTACTAGGGATGATTCTACCCATCTAGTTAAGTATTATGTTGTAGTGATGATGTATCTAGCTCCTGATCTCCTTGCTGGTGGATTAATCGGTCCAATGAAATCCACGTCCCATTTATAAAAAACCTGTAAAGTTACTTGGGGCATAAGTGGCATTTCATATCTTCTGGATGGTTTCCCCACTCTATGACAGACATCAAAAGTCTGACACTATTTCTTTGCATCCTTATGTACTATAGGCCACCATAATCTTGCACGCAACATCTTCTATGCTGTAGGATTTCTTGCATAATTCCCTCTTTCTATTCCTTCATGTGCTTCTACTAGCACCATGGAGCATTCATTCTCCATCACACATATTCTCAAAATTCCATCTACACCTAAATTTCATAAATTCCCTGCAATAAGTTGATAGTCTACTTTGCGCACTACCAACTTTTTTTTCTTCGCGATAATAAATTCCTTGGGAGCCATTCCTATGCTAAAAAATCCAACAATGTCAGCAAAATAATCATCGGCAATATGAACAAAAAATAAATTAGCATTGGGAAAATTATCCTCTAATTTCTTTGGCTCCTCCCCATTAGTAATTCAGGATGATCTGGTCCTGCATTGAACTTCCCTGGTTTTATTATTATTTCAAAATCATATTCCTGAAACAATAACAACCATCTACAGATCCTTCCCCCCAACAATGGCTTGTTAACTAGATACTTCAAAGAATAATTATTTGTAAACATCTTAAAATGTTGACCCAATAAATAATGTTTGAACTTATGTAAGGAATATACCATTGCCAAATCTTCCCTTTCTGTAGTTTTATAGTTCTACTCAGACTCAGATAACTTTCTACTAGCAAACAATATTGGGTGATCAATGTCTCCTTCATTTGGTTGTGCTAAAACTACTCCAAGTGCAATGGATGAAGCATCCACATGCACATGAAACTCCTTTATCCAATCTGGAAAACTCAAAATTGATGTTGTCACTATCTTCTCCTTCAACATGTCCAAGATTTCTTAGCATTTCCCATTCCACTGAAACTTGATGTCTTTCTTTAGTGATTTATCCATGGGCACAATAATATTTGCATAGCCCTTTATAAATTTCCTATAGTATCATCTGTGGCCCAATGTTTCTCTCAACTGGCACACTGACTTTGGTGGTAGTAAATTGACAATAACAATAATCTTTGCAAGGTCTACTATAAATCCTTGTTTGCATAAAATGTGTCCAAGTAGGATTCCAAACGATGTACTGAATATACATTTATTAATGTTCAAGGAAATCTGACATTGCCTACACCTCTCCAACATTAACCTCATAATTTCTACATGCTCCTTTAATAGAATGAATATTGTCCAATCATCCAAATAAACTTCTAAAAATTTATGTATAAAGTCCTTGAATGCAACTACTGCTACTCTGGAAAATATTGTTAGTGCATTCTTTAATCCAAATGGCATTATTGTGTACTGATATGACCCCCATTCTATTACATATGTGGTTTTGTACCTTTCCTCTGGAACAATTATGATCTGATGGCACCCTGAAAATCTGTCTATGAATGAGTAGAATTATTTTCCTCCCACATTCTCTAAAAATTCATTTGTAAATGGAGTAGGAAAAGGATCATGCAAACATGTATCATTTAACTTTCTCTAGCCTACACATATCCTAATCCCTCCAGTATTGTTTCCATGGACCACCAATGGACTAATCCACTCTAATTCTTCCACGGGCTCTATGATTATCGATTCTATCATTCTTTCAAGTAATCCAATTCCCCACCTTCCATCAATGGGCTCTATGATTATCGATTCTATCATTCTTTCAAGTTTTTCCTTAATATTTTGCTTATAGATGGGGTTTAATATATATGGTTACATCTCATCAGTCTTGTCCGTCTAAGGGCATCTTCATCTCTGCTATCTCTCCTACTAACCCCCTCATCTTTGATAATGTTGTTTGGAATAAGTCATTGTACTCATGTAGTAATTCAGTTATCTTTTCCATTTTCTCAATCGGGTCCTAGTAATCTCCAATGATTGTTAGCCTATGGCTACCCTTTATCAATCACCAAGTCTAAATTGTCACCTATTTGTATTATCTACTTAGGATATTAGTAATATATCCTCAATGGATGACTAATGAGTTAGTTAAGATTGCCTAGCCTAGTCATCATGCATGATTTTAGGATCTAGAGAAAATCTCTCTATGAGGTGGCATCACCCATTGTACTATAAATATGTAACATTGGAGTGAATAATATTGAGTTGGCTAGTGAGCCTTTTCTGCCATGTTGTTCTTCTTGTTTATGATTTATCAATTGGTATCAGATCCACGGTGAAAATATGATGAAAATATCAAAGCTATGTTGAAAGAGATTTGGTGAGGAGAAAGCCATGGATAAGGAGAATGCTATTGTGATGAAAGAGTCACGATAATGAGAAGACCTTGATGAATTTGTGAAGAAGAAAACTCCAAAGTTTAAGCTTGGTTTCTTCAGGAAACAAAACAAAGACGAGAGGCAATTGGCAAGATCGATCCAAAACAGAGCAACTATCTACTTGAAAGTGCAATGATCTATTTGAAGAGGATGGAATTCATTATAATGATTGCTCAAAGCCTTTGTTAGTTGGAGATTTCCATCAGAGAAGCGTTCAATTGAATTTGAGATATGATGTTGGGAGAGATATTGATGTGGAGCATAGACCCAACAAATGAGCTATGACCAAGTCTTGGTCCAATGCATGAAATCTAGAAACGTGTTGCTTAATTCTTGAAGAGAATTGCCATTTGGAAATTGCATTGAGGTAAGGAGTTTCTTATCAGTTCATACAAAAATTAAATTTTGTGCACACAGAAAAGGGGAAATGTTACCCATATGACTTTTCTACTCTGAAGACCAAGTTGGAAAGAGTGACGCTACAGGAGTATCTATTGGCAATTCGATTTAGTGTCAATTGCAAAGAACTTGGCGAATTTACTCCAAATCTGAGTCCTTTGTATCACATTTAGCAGATCTAGATTAATTTGAAGAAGAATTATTGTTATTTCCATCTATCATGGTGATGGATCGTCATTAAGTATCTGTGATCTCTTTCAATTCGGTGGGCTCATGGATCCATGTGCACAGAACGTTGACTAGTCTCCAGCTTCGTCTGAATGTGGAGGTCATGAATTGTAAAACACTACAGAAACTTGATGAAGAACAAGCGTCTATCATTGTAGCGATATATTGCATCGCTAGTGAAAATTCATGAAAGGGCTACCCATGAGAAAATTTGCACACCAGATGAGGAGTTTGATCTGTGCGCCTGCATGAGTAGACCTGCACCTGAGGAGACCTGTACAAACCCAGATCCGAGTAGATGGCATCTTCATGTGATTTGAGTGCTCATGAACAAATCAAAAGCCACTGCAGTTGTCCACGCGTCCAATTGGTCTACATGCGATCTAAATCCACGGATCTTAACACCATGAATGTGAAGAGCTACTATGAGTCTTGAGATCCCTCCTCGGCTTGATTTTTGGTGGAGCTGTGCATGGTTTCTAGCTGCGTGTTCTCTTTGTGTTCGTTGGTGGAGCTACCTACGTGCCTGCGTAGAGCTATCTTCTCCCAACAGGAGGAGCCCGCGTGAAGGGTATAGTCGTCGACTGATAACTTGGAGCCTTTGACTAAATTGTTTGAGTTGTTCAACAACTAGTGTATCAAATTTCCTTCTAGTGCTGAAGGGACTCCGCATTATATGTATTTGTACCAGTCGGTAGGGTGAAGTCTCGAATCCATAGCTTTAGTACTGGTCTCCAAAGAAACTGTTTCTTTCGGTAATTATCTAGTATGACCACGATGCCAAATTTTTTGAGAGCAATGACCACGTGCTCACATTAGTAGCACTTCTGACTTGAGTACATTAGGAACACTTGACTGGCTCTCTTCTAAAGATCTTGGTTTGTCTGACAGTCTTGTAGATGAATGGAACATATATCTTTTGGGACTTCGTAGCAATGGAATAAGGCTCAGAGAGGGAGAGGAAAATATTTGTTGGTCCTGGAACCACATTACAGGAAAGGTGACAACAAAATCAACATATGAAGCAATTGTTGGAAAACAATTGACGGTTGACAAGGAATGGTGGTACTCGACTCTTTGGAAGATAAAAATTCCAAGTAAATTAATCCTTTTCATTTGTCTTTGTTTGATGAACAAAATTCTCACTAGAGAAAACTTCAGGCTACGTGGGGGGGCAGGACCTTCAGTGTGCATACTTTGTTTGGAAATGAGGAAACAAGAGAGCACCTATTTGTTAATTGTAGGATTACAACTCTTATTTGGAATGAGGTATGTTCACAACTAAAGGTTTATGGTAATTGGGATCTTCCCACATTAAAAGACAATCTGTACTCCTGGTTTTTAACAAAGCCATTCTTCAGGGAGATTCATTTCTATGTGTTGTGGGGAATTTGAAAATTATCCCAGGAATGATTTGGGTCTTTTCTCTCATATAGTTGTTGCTATTAAAGAATTTCCTAGCCCCACATTGGAAGATAATTTTTTTTTATGTTAAGCTCTGTATATTTTGATAATAGGCCTTTAGGCTTTTTTGATGGTGCAGAAGTACAAAAAGTTTATGGAGCTGACATGCTCCTGAAATTGAGTGGTTCTCATCACTTTAAGATGAATATGGTTGTAGGATCTTGGACAAATACAAGGAAAGAGCTTTTAGCCCTTTGGGGCCTTTTAAAATTTTGTCTTTCTAGAGGTATAAGTGAGATGGCGGTGGTTGGTGATTCCAAAGTTTTTTTGGATTAGTTTTCTAGAAAATCTCAATTGAATGTAATCATTTTGGAAGCCTAGAAAAATATGATTTTGGATCTCAAGTAGAAATTCAGTTGGGCTAATAGCTTCCACGTCCATAGACAATTCAATGAAGTTGTAGATCTATTGTCAAAACAAGAACTTGGAGATCATCTTGGATGGTTAAGTTTTGAGGAGTTCTTGGGGGACTATGTCATTAGTTGTTTTTGTTTTTTTCCTCATGCAAGATATTCAATAGTTTTGTATAATTCCCTTTCACGATGGCTCACTGATTTTTTGGATATAAGGTTTATGGCTAGTTTACTATGACTTTAGATGGTTGATAAAAGTTATCATAGAGTCATCTTCTTGCTACTCTCTATATGTATTGGATAGTTGTCTTTGATTAAATTGAATAGTAAGGAACTACTTTTTCCGTGTGAATATATATATATATATATATATATATATATATAATTGAAAGTGAAAAAAAGAAGAAGATGCTTTTAACATTCTATGAGGGAGATATGTAATTCCTTTAGTACTTAAAATGGAGTTGACAAGTGTTGTATATATATAGAACCAGTGTATGTCCATCTTAAATGCTACGCTATCATGAGTGGAGAGAGATCAATTCCCTCCACTTGAAAACTTTTTTAAAATTAAAAATACTTTGCAACTTGAGGGATTTGATCCCTTTCCATACATGATCAAGGTGATTTGCCAACATCCTTTGTTAAAAGTGGAAAAACCAGTGTTGAAGTTGTTAAAAGGTGTTGTCTAACTGTTCTAGGTTTTGGCCATTTTGGCTGGAATTCGACAACATAAATTTGGAAGAAATCACATTTTTTTGTTGTTTAAATTGCATTTTCTGAATGCATAAATGGATTCAGCGTATTGAAAAACCCCTAGGACACTTGGATTATATAGACTTAGCCACACTCAAACCCAAGTGGATATTGAAAAATATTATTAGTGGATAGATGCTTTTTACATTCTATGAGGGAGATATATAATTCCTTTAGTACTTAAAATGGAGTTGACAAGTGGTGTATATATATAGAACCAATGTGTGCCCATCTTAAATACTACTCTATCATGAGTGGAGAGATCAACTCCCTCCACCTAATTTTTTTTTTTTAAATTAAAAATACTTTCAAAAAGGTTTGCAACTTGAGGGATTTGATCCCTTTCAATACATGAACAAGGTGATTTTCCAACATCCTTTGTTGATTTACCAACATCCTTTGTTAAAAGGGGAAAAACTAGTGTTGAAGTTGTCAAAATGTGTTGTCTAACTGCTCTACGTTTTGGCGATTTTGGCCTAAATCGGACAAAATAAATTTGGAAGAAATCACATTTTTTTATTGTTTAAATTTCATTTCTGAATGCATAAATGAATTCACCCTGTTGAAAAAACCCTGGGACACTTGGATTATATAGACTTAGCCACTCAAACCCAAGTGGATATTGAAAAATATTATTAGTGGATAGATTCTTTTTACATTCTATGAGGGAGATATGTAATTCCTTTAATACTTAAAATGGAATTGACAAGTGGTGTATATATATAGAACCAATGTATGTCCATCTTAAATGCTACTATATCATGAGTGGAGAGAGATCAACTCCCTCCACGTGAAAACTTTTTTTTAAATTAAAAATACTTTCAAAAAGGTTTGCAACTTTTGAGGGATTTGATGCCTTTCAATACATGAGCAAGGCGATTTGCCAACATCCTTTGTTAAAAGGGGAAAAATTAGTGTTGAAGTTGTCAAAAGGTGTTGTCTAACTGTTCTAAGTTTTGGTCAGAATCGGACAACATAAATTTGGATGAAATCACCTTTTTTTATTGTTTAAATTGCATTTCTGAATGCATAAATGGATTCAGCCTATTGAAAAACCCGTGTGACACATGGATTATATAAACTTAGCGACTGAGACCCAACACTTTCTTACCCATTTCAAACAAAATTAAACAAAAAAAAATCCACTACTAGCTATTTCATTTTGAAATTTCATCACTGTTATCTAAACAAAACAAAAATGTACCATACTTGCTATTTCATTTTAAAATTCCAACCCTCTTACCTATACAAAACTGGACATTGGACATTTAGATATACCTTATAGATATTGATGTAACCGGCGAACAAATCCTTTGTCCGGAGTCGTTGCGATGAAAGTTCGTCCGTATTGATCATTTAAAAGCATACTTCCATATCGATAGGGTTATTGTTTTTGAATTTCTGTCGTTTCCAGTGATGAATTTGTGCGTGTATTTCCTCTTACAAATCATTGTCGCAACTTACATGAAGCGAAAATAATCCCGCCAAGAGGTCAATAATAAACTATTCGCAGATTGGATTTGTTCTTCGACACGCAGTGACTGTAATTTAAACAAACAAATCAATCAGTCGGGTCGGTCAAATCGGCTCTGGAAAAGACCTCAAAATATATGGATCCCCACGCTCACGAGACTTGTTCATTTAATAGTCAACAATAGTATTGCTGTCTACAGAGTGGATTGGATGAGTGGAGACAATAAATAATTATGGACAGCCTTCACAGCCTGGATTGAATTATAGGACGCCTTTTACAACAGTCGAATGTCTCGTTGGATGCATGCACTCGTACAAGATTCAAACGGGAAAAGAATGGAGGAATGCTCGCATTATTGCTGGAAGCATCTTCAAATGGAAATAAATATGTCAGACGTAAAAAACAAACAAGTGCACACACTGTCAACTCAAGATCTCATATTTTATTATTATGTCGATCTATGTTTTATTATTATGTTTTTTAAAGATGATACGTGGCCTTCAGATTTGTGAGCTTGTCAATCGATATCTTGACAATGTCGTATTGAGTTGAACGAGATAGTCATTCTGTAAAGGAGATGATAGGACACTCAGATCAAATTTCTTCAACCAGGATCTGGGTAAGAGAGAAGATAATCCAATTTCGATCAAATTTCTTCAACCAGGATCTGGGTAAGAGAGAAGATAATCCAATACCATTCAACAATTATTTGTGGCTTTGGCTAGCTGTTATATGAAATGGTTTTTTTTGCCGGAATCAGGTGATATAAATTTATACTAATTACTGTTTTTTGTTGTTCAGAATCTATTTCTGAATGTAGAAATGGATTCAGCATGCTGAAAAACTCCAAAGACACTCGGATTTTACAGAAATAATCATTTAAATCTACGAATCTAACAATTTCTTGCTTGATTTAGGGCAATATTTTACAAAAATAATAATTTAAATCTACAAATCCAACAATTTCTTGCCTGATTTAGGGCAAATAACGCCTGAAAAAATCTTCATTTCTTATAATCTTTAACCTACTGCATTATTTGCTCCTAAAACTAAATTTGTCAAAAGTAATTTAAACAAGTTATGATTAATTTTTTTATATATATTTTTGTCTAAAATTTGATTAAAATTTTAAAAAGAATTGTTGAAATGATAGATATCAATTATTAAGATTACAAAATCAAGATATAATAAAAACTCTTTTAAAAATGTTGAATACATTTTACCATAAAAAAAAAATATAATCTACAATAAACCATTGCAATTTCAATATTAATCTTAAAATTTAAGTAAATTATTTTAATATAATCACAAAGATATTGATTATGATTTTAAATTAATGAGCTCTAAATTATAAAAAAAATTATAACTAAATGAGTTTTAAGTTATAAAAACAATTGTATATCTAAAAATGAATATTGAAATTTTAAAAATATATCAACAAATTTTTTGATAAGTAACAAAAACTTTGATAAATAAAAGACCATTTTTATTTTAAATTATTATAATAATAGCCAACTAACCACTTTTCTAATATCCAAATGCCATAATTAAGAAATTATGTTGACCAACTATCTCACACTTACATCATACATAGATATCATAATTATGTATTTCATATAATGTTTTTTAATAATTATGATGATATAAAATAACAATATAATATAGATTTTTTAATAAAATTAAAATTTTGATTATATATATATATATATATAATCATGATGATATAAAATAAAAATATAATATAGATTTTTTAATAAAATTACTATTTTGATTATATATAGAGAGATATCTCATGGTTTAGTCACCAAAATAGAAAGAAAGAGATTTCATGATTATTTATCTTTATTACATATTTATTGTTTTTATTTAATTAAACATTATAATCAATATTAATAAGTTTATACTAAATTTTTTTCCAAAACTTAAAAAAAAAATTATATATATGTGTGAAATTGTTAAAATACATTTTTACCTACTCTTTATATATATATATATATATTATTTTATATTTTTAATAGTTATAAGTAATTTTTGTAAAGCTAAGCTATAAAAATGATTTGATATTAACGAAGAGTAGTACATAGAAAAATATATTGGAAGTTCAAGTGACAAGTGTTGTGTTGTGTCAATAGATGCATGAGAGTGTTACATCATAAACAACATAATAAGTTTTAAGAGAGACAAAATGGGAGGTTAGTAGTATAATTTTTGCAAAGTTAGGATATAAAAAAGTTTTGGCATTAACCTTATAAGAGTAGTTTAGAAATACATTTATTATATAGAAGAACATAGTGGAGGTTCAAGTGACAAGTGTTGTGTTATGGCAATAGATGTCTCAAATCAATCTCATGAGAATGTTACATCATAGACAACATAATATATTTTAAGAGAGACAATATCAAACATGTAGGAAGTTATTGCTTTTTTTTGCAAACAAACGCTATAAAAAAGTTTTGGCATTAACCTTATAAGAGAGTTAACCTTATATGAGTAGTTTAGAAATGCATTTATTACATAGAAGAACATAGTGGAGGTTCAAGTGACAAGTGTTGTGTTGTGGCAATAGATGCTTCAAATCAATCTCATGAGAGTGTTACATCATAGACAACATAATATATTTTAAGAGAGACATTATCAAACATGTAGGAAGTTATTGCATTTTTTTGCAAACAAGCGCTATAAAAAAGTTTTGGCATTAACCTCATAAGAGTAGTTTTGAAATACATTATTACATAAAAGAACATATTGAAGGTTCAAGTGACAAGTGTTGTGTTGTGGCAATAGATGTATAGTCCCATGAGAGTGTTACATCATAGACGACATAATAAAGTTTAATAGATAAGTTTGTCTTTTATCATTTATGTGTGACATGTTTGTGTGGTTGTGTGTGTTTCCAATGTGTATGCTAAATTGCATAGATTTATCATAATTCTACTCTCAAACATGAATAGAGATACAAAAAAAAAAACATATGTAGCCTTACGTGTGCTTCAACTAGCATACATCCACTACTTTAACCCTATATCTCATGCAACTGAATAGGGGCTTAAGATATCTAAAGTTAATATAGATTTATACTATTTTTCATTTTAGTTGGTTCTTTCTTCTTCTTTTATTTTAACATTAATGTTGTATGTTTTTTCATTTCATTTTATTAATATTTATCTAAATTACATAGACATCTTTTCCTTCTAAGTCATTAAGTATTTTGTTTTTCTTGGTGCAAATATCATTCTCTTGATAGAAAGATAGATTAAGGTTAAGGTAAATCTATGCTAATTGTTTGGTAATTATTTTTATCCAAATTCTACATTTCTTTTAACATGAAACATGACACATTTATTTTTTTCCTATTTTATTTATTAATGTAAAGAAAATTAATGATTCTCATCATGTTTTCATAGAATTTCATATAATTAAATGGTAAGTATTTATTTTATGAAATAGTTATTAATTTTATAAGGTAATGTCTTTATTTTAGTTGAGTTTGGATTCTAAGATTAACATGCTTGAACATTAGATTGTGGTATCATTGGGAAGACTTATGAATGGGTTCCACTTATCCAAATTCAAAAACTAATATATTTTTAATTTGTGGTCTATTATTTGTAGAACTATATGAAAGTTTATGTAAGGATTTTATGTAAAATTGTTTAACTTATTGGTTATTATTGTTTATTTTTGGTACTATATTTTATAATATTTTATTTTGTATTGTCAAACATTTATCCAATTTTTCATATTAGGTTATCAATTTAAGATTTTTTTTTATTTCAATATTCTTTCGGCCGAAACATAGTTTTTAATGGAATTTGTTAAAAATAAACGTTTCGGTCAAAAAGCCTTTCGGCCAAAATATGCTTACTGCAGGAAAACCAATCATCCGAAAAACATTGTACATGAATTTTGAGGGTGTAGTCAGGGTGTTGTTCAATTTGGCGTGTAAGTTTTTGGTCGAAAAATTCCTAGCAACATTTTTTCAGTTGAAAAAATGTCGCTGGGAATTTTAGAGACCCAATTCTCACAAAAGTGTTACCCGTCTTCATGATTTTACCCTTTGACATTTAAATTATTTACAATTATACCATTTTCCAAGGAAAAATTCACAACTATTGTTCATAAGTAAAATGGAAATTACACTCCTCATGTAATTACCACACTTCTACAAATATAAACAATGAAGAGCCCTATTTTTTATAAAGTCATGCTTTCAATTATCCTTATATCCCCTTTACTATAACTCATAGATACAAATCTAAGAATACTTCTATTACATATTTTTACATCTTGATATATAAAAAAAAGCATATAAGCACCATACACAAATATAAGAGAAGAGAATGTTGTGGAAAAACTTATGAAGAAAAATACATAAACCTAATAAAAAGAAGAAAAAAATAGACAAGATTACATATGGAAATGAAAAACAAAAAATAGCTTTGCATGCTCTAAAAAGAAATAGCCATGTTAGAATTTTGAGAGGGAATGGACAAAAATCCAATCCCTTGTCTCTTCCAATGTCTAAATGTCCTCTACAATCATTCATCCTCCTTTAGATAATGAGTTTGTGGTCATATTTAATTCTCTAAAAACATGAGTAAAATATATAGATTCAAAAAATTATACAATCTCCTTCAATTTCTCTCCTATTGTCTTGACAAGGATAGTATGAACTTGAGACATCTGATTCATCCAACTAATCACCAAAGATAAATCCCCAAATATTTGAACATGAGTAACATTTTTATCCAAAGAACATTTTAGGAGGATTTTCATTACAGTAAACTCTACAAAGTTATTTGGGCATGACCCCAAGATTGCCTTAAAATTCACACTATGAGAATTAGATAAAAACAATACACCTCCTACATTGTTGAAATCTTATGGGCCATGGAAGGATCCATTAAAAAGTCCCTAGGCCTAATTCATCAAGCTCCATAACATGACCTTCATCCACTTGCATTTTACAAAATAGAACCATTGATCTAACTTGTGTGAAATGATCCAGATTTAGGACCAGAATAAATTGATTAATAGACTGAATACAATAAACAAAGAGGTAGGAAGAATAACACAAATATCTAGTGACCAATATTTTATATTAAATAATGAAATGGGATGAAACTGTAAAACTACAGAACTGAAACTTGCTCGAATGGTGGTAGTTATCTCTGAGAAGAGATGTGGTTGCTACGCGCATCTGTCTAAGAAAAAAAATTTATAATGAGGCCCCAGAGGCCCTTTTCATATTACTCATGAATTCCAAAACCCTAGACATCAAAAACCTAACCCTAGAAGGTGAAACGCCAAAAGTCATGTGGGCCCTATGGGTAAGTTGGTGTAATTTAGTACCTCAACTTCCTAGGGTCGTAACTTTTGCATACAACCTTCGTTTTAGGCACTCGATAGCCTGTTGGAAAGGTATTTAAGAGAACTACACATTCCATCGTCAAACTCTAACTCCATCTACAGTTTGACTATGGCGAGTAAAAAAAAAAACGTTTAGGGCCCCAAAACATCCATGAAAGTAACAAGATGTGTTGACATGAAAACATACAAAATAAGCTATTTGGATTAGGCGAGAGACCACTCATATCCACCTAGAGAATGCGTGGGGATTCAGACAACCCCATAAGTGTAGAAATCATAATTATAAAGAAGTATAGAAGGACGTTCTAAACAAAAATGGACACGAGGAACCAATTGGAATAGGCAGTGGGCCACCAATATCCACCTGGATCACGAAAACTTGGAATGAGGGTAGAAATTTATCTTCAGATTTACTAGAATTTCTTACTAGCCAAATACCACAAATGACTAAACATGGAATGGATCTATATTATTTTAAATTATTTCTTGTAAACCATTTCCTCATGCATTCCTCAATAGACACCCCACTCCACTCATTAGCCACACTTATAATCAGTTCCCATAAGAGAATTTTTGAGGTCTAAAATTGACCTCCTAAAGAAACTAATAAAATAATAGCTAAAATAACAAAATAAGAGATGAATTTTCAAAGGGAAAGAAAGAAACTAACTTTTAAATCGTATTTTTGACTTATCTCCTTATAGGTTTACTCAAATTTCAAGTGTAGGCACTCATTGGATGTGGAATTAAATTACACAACCAACAAGTACCCACTCCACATAATTTTTTATAGACCCACGCTAAGATAAAATAGAAATACATGAAAACACACATGGTTCTCTTCATTTATTGGGAGTTAATCTTGAATATCTCGAGGAAACAGAGGAATGAGTTTTGTGGTAGAGAAACCTGAAAACTATCTATAAGTTTTCTCACAAATAAGAAAAATAAAATTGTGGGTATGTTGTTTGTGTCACAGAAGAAGTTGATATTCTATTTCTGGTGAGAATCCCAAATGTATGGAGAAAAAACATTTGTTGATGATTGATGATACACGCATGATATTTCTTCCAGGAAAACTTTGTAAACCCATGGAAAAGCTTCCAATGAACGATGCATTATGCACACTATTATGTGTTTGAGATACCAACATTTTTGTTGGTTGTTGTGCATGCTTGTGCTAATCATGGAAAAACAGGTATAGACGACATCTTGTCATGCCATACACATATTTGTTGGTTCTTGAAGGGGATAATAACAATGAATCTATTCATTTAGTTTGAGTGATGTCATAACTATGTGGGATAAGAAAAAGGTAGAATTTTTATTCATGGCAATTTATTATGACATATTTGCACATGCTTAAATTTTCTTTGTGAAATAGGGTATACCCATGTATGGAGTTCAAAGTCCAAATAAAAAAATATGTGTGACACATGGCAGAAGGAATATTTCCTTGGTATTTGTTGTGAGCATGCACTAACTTTGGAGTCTTTGCATATTTCTCTTTTTCTGGATGAATTCTTAAGATGATCATTTTCATCCCTTGCTTAACAAGTGCTTTGGTTAAAAAAAATATGGTAAGGAGATTTTAGTAAGAATGGAGGTGGTCAAGGTTCAAATCCCCTCTTGGTGTCTTGATTCTCTTAAGAAGAGTTGGACCAATTTCATGTTAGTAGTCATTTATGGAGTGTGTAGAATGCTTTGTGCATGTTATTCATGTTTGAGGATCCTCATATTAGAAGCTTCCTCATGTATTCTCAAGAATCATGTTTTTTCCATGTATTTCTAGTTTATCTTAGTGTGGGTCTATCAAAATTATGTGGAGTGGGTAATCACTAAATCAAAATTTTAATTTTACATCCAACACATGCCTACACTTGAAATTTGATTAAACGTATAATGATATACGTCGAAAATATGATATAGAAAAGGTACTTTTCTTTCTTCCCCTCCAAAACTACTTACCCTTATGGTTGAGATCATCATCTTGAATCCTATTGGTTCTTTTAACGTTTATGCCGAAAAAATATATTTTTTTAGGCTCATTATTTACCTCAAAATTTCTCTAATGATCACCTTCCCTAATTCATATGCATAAGAACAATGAATTAGTAAATGGGAAATATATTTTGCCTTTTTTCTACACATGATACACATCCATAACCCTTTCTCATTCCTCCTCTACAACACATCCCATGTCAATGGATTGTTCTTTAAAGAAAGACAAATAAAAATCCTATCCCTTTTATGATTCTTTGATTTCCATATCTTTCTCCGCCACCATATAGGTATTGAATACTCTACAATGAACATAGCCTTATAACCAAAATGAACAATGTATTCACCTCTCATCTTATTTTTTGACCATGTTAGGGTATTTGAACCTTCACTTATCCTTACATGTCATTTCCTTATATACTCAATATATGCATTCCATAAGTCTACCTACCTGTTAGTATTAGAAGTTGTCCCTAGACTTCTTTAGGAACAAGCCTAGCACATCTTATTTCAAAAGTTTAAAAATAAAAAAAATTTAAAGAGGTGGGAGGATCACCCTCTTGATCTTAAAGGGGAATTAAAGGATAAGATGTCAAGACCTCTTCTCTATGTGCAGTAGATCAGGTAAACAAAACCATTAGTTGAGCCAAATGAGAGTAGGGTATCTTTTGAATAAGAAAAATTACAACAAGACTGATAACCATAAAAGATAAATATCTTCGTTGATATAATTAACCAGTAGAAGAATACATATTAAACTTAGAAATAATTTTTGAACCAGATTCAAAGGATCTTAAACACACGTGTGGTGAATATTGATCTATAAAAATAGATAAATCCTCTCAACACATACATACAACCATATAATCATATAATAGTAATAATGTGTTCAAGATGGAGAATTAGAAATGATAAACAAAAGATAATGATACACACCAACTAATGACTTCATTAACCACTGGAATATTTACACAGATAAGCTCGATCCAAACACTGGTATAAGATAAAGTCTTTAAGGAAAACAGGGATCCAACCCTCAGTCCCTCGAACTGAATCTTTCTCTCCTCCTCTTGCATCTAGTTTATATGAAATTTATAGACCTTACATGAAAAATACTAGATCCTTAAAGAATGGATCTAATCTTATCAAAATAGAACTGAATATCTCCCCTTGGGGTTGAATTTGGACTTAGTTACATCAACAAGATACAAAAAATCTAAGAAAATTAGTCCAATACCTAAAAACTAGGGTTTGGATTTCAAATCATTAATAGCATTCAAAGTAAACCAAACATTTTGAGGATATTTAGCATAAATATCCTCCTTGAACATCCATATGCCACCTTGACCTGGCAACACTCCTTGGCATGTGTGAGGATGAATTACACCTTGACTGTTCCATTTCATCTTCAACACTTTTACAACAAAATTATGAAAAATAGGGATGAACAAACACTCGATATATCCCAAACCATGACACATGTATGAAAAAAGAGGTTTTATTTTCGTATATGATATTTTTATTTATAAAAACCTCTTTCAGTTTTTCAAAATAACTTTCCATCACCTTGTAATCGATGCCCAAAGAAGATAACTAAAACATGAAAATTCTTGTATTTACAAATCTGAAAAAATGAGTTGTAAAGACCTGCTTGTATATCCCAAACCATGACACCTGTGTGAAAATTGAGGGAGGTTTTTGTATATGAGATTGTTCTTGATAAAAAAATCTTTATGTTTTTCAAAATACCTTTCCATATAGTTAGAGTATGATTTTGAAATTGACTGCAAAAACAATCATTTCCAAAAAATCCCTTGTTTTCTATTTTCTCCTTTTCCATACAAGATTGCTCCAAAACTCTTTGTTGAAGATACAAAATGGTTTTTAATTTGTATTTTAGGGTGTATAATGGTGTAATTATCATTTTTCATCATCATCCATCACAAAAAACCCAAAACTATGCCATTTACTTGAAAAATAGGGCGCTACAGGAACTTTCTGTAGTGCCATTTTTTGACCAGTTTGCATACCTTGTCAAATCCCTTCAACTAATTTAGAGGATTTTCCACTGAATATATAAGAATAAACAAAACCCCCAAAATATATAGATAGATTTATATACTTTTTCTGGTTCCAATTTCAAATACAGTTGATGCCTGGTGGGTTTGGGCTCGAGAATGCTTGAGACAGAAAGAGAGTTAACATAGGCTCCATGAGGGATGACATACTCCATGTGAGCTTCCAAGAACAAGTAGACTTGGTGCGTTATCCATTGGGATATGGAGTCATAAATCTCCTTCCAAACATCTACAACTTATTCAAATCCTGAAAATATACTGTTGAGAACAACATACAACTTCAAACCCAAATGATTGAAGATCAAGCTTATTCATCCTACTTCTAATTGGTAGGAACAAGCTAATCATGTGTAATCATGATTCCAATGAAGCCATGATAGCATCCAACTAACTATAATATCTTATTTCATGCAGATGGAAGTAAAAGAAAAATATAATATTTGCAGCAAAAAAATTGATTTTCAAGACATACATACAACGACAATCCACTTTGATTCCAAATGCCACAAGGCTGAAATTTTTATAAAAACCACGAACCCATGTAAATGGACACTGGGTCTTGCCAATTATGCTACATTTCCAGCTGATACAGAAGGCCATATTGTTCCTTTGCTTCACTCATCAAATGATACTTCATTTGTTTTGCTGGAAAAAGAGCATGAACATCATTTGGGTGTTGGCAATCAAAAGCATCAAGGTCATCTTGAATATGCTCATACATTTATTGAACAACAACAACAACAAATGTATCATTAGAATCAACAAACTGATCTATGTATTACTCACTACCATAACATGCATAGATGTCATATGCTGGCTTTGATTGTTCATGGATAATGGACTGAATGTCTTCATGAATTTGTTGATCATATTTTTCCACATCACAAACATTTGGATCTAGAATTTAGAGATCATCATCATATTCATAAAAAATGGGAGCAACATGATAAAATCCTAATGAAAAAAATGAACATTTATGAAAATTATTATCGGTAATATGATCTTTAAACAAACTTGGAACAATTTTTGTATCATAATCATCACTATAAGAAACATTTGGATTAATGCCAAATGCATCTAAAGTAGTATTGTCATCAACCTCAATATCCTCCTACTGAAGATCCTCCTACTGTAAAATAGATTTAGAAGAAGATATATTGGAAAATGAATGTTCTTCCTTTTCCTCAATATAACCATCCCCTTCATATACCCTGCTAGAAGCATCAACTTCTAAATTTTGAATACTTAATTAATATCCTTCACAACAATTCTCAAAAAGTTTCGCAACCAGGTAAATCCTCTTTCAATATCAATAAAAATAATCATGAAAGTCCTTCAAAGAATGAATGCTAGTAGTAGTAAGAGATTGAAACCATTCACGAGCATGTTCTTCTTAAGAAAATATGAACATTTTGATTAAGACATCCTCGTGAACAAAATCATGTTCAAGCATGAATTTATGAAAATTTAATAAGTGCTCACCAGGATGATCATACTTGCTTCCTCTGAATCTGGGAAGATATTCATCCCATTCAGCCATAGTAGGCACTCGATTTGGAAAACTAGCTATGTTTGAGAAATCATAAAATGCATACCTCCGAGTCAAAATAGCTTCCATGACCATTCTGGATCTTCAACCAGTGGAGTCACCTATGAATCTTTGAACAATGGAGTTGCCATGGTGAAATATAAGAAGTCTAAAGTGTTGTCAAATATTGAACAAGCAACGAATACGTGTTGATGGTTGTTGTCATTAATGGCAACAGTGGAGATGGAGGGATAAGAAGGATAAAACTCCTTGGGGATTCGGACGTAAAAGCTCAGGAGGAACAACATTGAAGAAA
>SNQJ01S0181145.1:37345-50033 GCA_010110895.2 Picea sitchensis
TCCTCTCAAAGTTTGTAATGTTATTTTGGGCCAACCTTATTTATCGAAAGGTCACGTTGTATATGCTTATAGGCCTTGTAGTGTTATTATTACTTTGAACAAGAAATTGTATAGGATACCTAAGGCATTCCCTCTTAGTGTTATTTCCTTGATCTCTGCCAAGAAATGAAGGAAGGTAATCTCTCAGACTGGTCAATTTGTCTTCTTCATGATTCTCTCTTAGAGTGAGTGAAATATCCCAGCAAAATCCAGGGCATCCATGACAGATCTCTCCACACAACAGAAGAAAGAGGATGAGGTCATGGAAGAATACTTAGATATCTTCTCCTCTCCTACCGGGGTACCTCTACACTGCCAGGTCAAGTATCCCATTGATTTGAACCTAGACATACCACTATCCAATGGGTCAGTCTACCACCGCTCTCTATTAGAAAATGAGGAGATTAAGAGGTGGATCCAAGAACTACTCCACAAGGGGCACATACGTCCCAACTCATCACCTTGTGGTAGCCCAATCATGCTGGTGCAGAAGAAAGACGAGACCTGGTGACTCTCCATTGATTATTGGGTTCTGAATAAAATCACAGTCCAAAACCAGTACCTGATTCCCTGAATAAATGAACTCCTTGATCAAATCACAGGGGGGAAATATTCCAGTAAGATTGATTTGAAGTCTGGCTACCACTAGGTCCAATAGAACATATAGATGTATGGAAGATCACCGTCAAGTCAAAATAAGGTCTTTTTGAATTGTTAGTCATGCCCTTGGGTTTGAAAAATGCTCCAACAACGTTTATGAGGATGATGGATGATATCCTATGACATTTCACCAATACTTTTGTAGTGGTGTATCTAGATGACATCCTCATCTACAAAAAGACTTCGACGGAACACTTGCAACATATTCAATAGGTTTTGCACACCCTACAACAACACAAACTATATGTAAACTTTGAAAAATTCTCCTTCGGCATGGACATGGTCCATTACTTAGCATACATCATTGATAGACATGGTGTGCATGTGGATCCAACCAAGATCCAGGTCATCTGTGACTGGCCAGCCCCAACCACACTCACTAAACTTTGGAGCTTCTTGGGACCACCAATTTCTATCGCAGGTTTATGTTGCGACTCTCTCATATCACATGGGCCTTCAGCCAAGTAACCAGGGGTGGTGGTAAGGAAAAATTTGTGTGGGTCTTGTTACAAAAACAAGCCTTCAATGAATTGAAGAAGTGTTTGTTCTCATCCCTAGTACTTTCATTATCGGACCTGCAACATCCCTTTGAGATCGAGATAGATGCTTCAGACTATGCCGTGGGCATCGTTCTCACTGAACATGGCCACCCCGTGGCATATCATAGTGAGACACTATTAGATGTTGCCCGTAAGTACCCTACTTACGACAAAGAAATGTAATCCATTTTGCAAGCTTGCCGCCAGTGGAGACATTACATTCTTGGGAAGGAAACAGTCATCCACATTGATCACAAGCCACTATAGTTCATGTAGACCCAAGGAAAATTACAGAATGACCTCCATCAGAAGTGGTCCACATACTTATAGTATTTCCACCTCAACATCAAGTATAAAATAGGAAGTACCAACTGAGTTGTTGATTGCCTCAACTGACCTCCAGTCATGACACTCACCATGATGCTAGACTCTTTTGGCCACAAGACCTCTGGATGGCCCCACCTCTACATGATAGACCCTGACTTCTCCACCACCTACCAAATGTTGGGCGCCAACTCAGTGGTCGCTAATTTCCATATTCAACATGTGTTGTTGTGTCATCTGGGCCATCTCTATGTTCCATCAAGTGAGCGTGTGAAGATGATTTGGGAATCTCACTATAGTCGGGTGGCAAGATACTTTGGCATCGAAAAGACAGTGGCAGTGCTGCAGAAACATTTCTACTAGCCAAAACTTCAACAGGATGTCGACAAGTATACCAGGTCCTGCACCGCCTGTGTTATTGCCAAACTGACCACTAAGAAAAAGGGACTGTACACCCTTCTTCCTACTCTTGACAGGCTGTGGGAATCCATATCAATGGACTACATGTCGTTCCTCCCATCCACCAAGAGGGGAAATGACTATGTTTTTTTGGTTGTTGATCGCTTTTCCAAGATGGTGATTCTAGCCTCCTGCAAGAAGAACATCACAACATAAGCCACTTCCAAGCTCTTCTTTGAAAGAGTATGGGTACATTTTTGGATCCTACAAATTGTTATCTCATACCATGACAGTCAGTTCCTCAACACAGTCTGGTCGAGCCTCTGGTCACTGTTGGATACCAAGCTCACCAAATCCACTACCTTCCAACCCCAAACAGATGGCCAAACTAAGGTCGTCAATTGGATGACCATACATATCCTGCACACGTACAATTAAAAACACCCCCACACTTGGGATGAGATTCTTCCCTATGTCCAACATAGCTACAACCAAGCCATGCATAGCTCAATTGGCCACAACCCCTTTCAGGTGGGGTTGGGATTCCAACCATTGGGCCCCATGGATGTTGCACTATCCCTGGTGACCACCTCGATTGACTCATCCCCTGCTCCACCAGAAGATGAAAAAGCCACCTGGTTCATTGAGTGGATCCAGCACATCTGCCAATAGGTTCAAGATATTCTATAGAGGTCTAATTCCAAGTACAAGCAACGCCATGATCAACATCGAGTGCCACATAAGCTTCATGTGGGAGACAAATTTTGGTTGCACTTTCAGAAAGAACGCCTTACATGGCCCCATCAGAAAATTTTTCCACTCCATTATGGGTCGTACACCATCACCAAGGCTATGGGTGACAATGATTTTGAGCTAAACACTCCCCCTTTCCTTGGCCTGCACCCAGTCTTCAACTTGGCTCTCCTT
This sequence comes from Picea sitchensis, assembly GCA_010110895.2. Lineage (NCBI taxonomy): Eukaryota > Viridiplantae > Streptophyta > Pinopsida > Pinales > Pinaceae > Picea > Picea sitchensis. The sequence goes on from SNQJ01S0181145.1 coordinate 40,234, forward strand.
CAACCATATTTCCCACCATTATTGGACACCTCGAAGATGGCAGAGAAGTTGACACCAATAGATCTCAAGCTTGACTGCATGAAACAAGAATCTAGTGATCATATTGTGGACACATAGATCAAGGGAACTCAACAACAAAGGATCCAGCTTTATCGAGTCATCAAAGAAGGGAAACTCCTGCACCAAGGCAAGTGGCTCACCTGGGGCCAAATTCAACAGAAATTTCCTCATATGATGGGGGAACTCAATGCAATGGAGAAAATTGCTTCCTAAGAAGGGAGGATTGATCTAGGTGGATATCAGTAGCCACCCATCTTTTCCAACTCGCTCAAAATAGTTTTCTGGCAATTTTGGCAATTTACTATTTTTAGCAGTCTTTAACTTCCGGGGCCATTTTGAGGGCCTAAATGAAGGTTTTTCGGGATAAATATTCTCAATGATATTCAAAGTCTCTTATTGATCCCCCAAAATTAATCTCCTCGATGATAGCTTTCCAACGAGCTATCATGTGCCTAAAACAGAGATCATATGCAAAAGTTACAACCCTCGGGAAGTTCATGTACTAACTTACCCAAACGGGGCCCACATGACTTTTGGCGCTTCATCTCCTAGGGTTAGGTTTTTGGATGTCTAGGGTTTTTGACATTCCTATTTATTTTAAAAATTCCTTCATATCCTAATTGTAAGCATCTTCTTTTGAATGAGTGCAACCGTCAAATCTCTTGTCAGAGATAAGCCTCCACCATTCCAACAAGCTTGTTTTTCGTTGCATTTTACAATTTCATCTTATTTTCTTATTGAATAGAGAACTAGTTTTATTGTATCTTTGTTATTCTGTGTTAAGCATCTTTTAATAATTTGTATTCATTTAATTATGCTCACAAAATCCTGATCAAGTTTTCATACCTTGTCAAATCCTTTCAACTAATTTAGAGGATATTCCACTGAAGCTATAAGAATAAGAAAAAAACCCATTATATATAGAGAGATTTATATACTTGGTCTGGTTGCAATTTAAAATACACTTGATGCCTGGTCGTTTTGGGATCAAGAATGATTGAGACAGAAAGAGAGTTAACACTACCCACCTTCTATCCCTAGGGGCTAAGATATCCTCCAACATTATTTCTAGATATCAGTGGAATTTGGATCTCTGACTTGATTCAAAGTATAAAAATCACTTTCCTATAGTAGGCCCATTAATTGAATTGGTAAAGAAAACCTTTCAACACATCCCAATATTGAATCCACACCAATTATCACTTACATTGTTGACCCAAATTTCCATACCAAATTATATTTTCTCACAAATAATGCCTTAAATATCTCTTTTCAATATGTTGAAACATTATTTATACTTTTCCTTGGATTTTGAATCGAGTCAATAAAATATCCTAAACTTATGTATTTTTGATATATAATATCCTTCCACATACCTTGTGATACAGATTGGATCATTATATTATTTTTCATTTATCTTGATTCTTTTAGAGTGGAAACAATTGGAGGAATAAATTTGTAGGGCCATTTTAGCGGTAAGTACTAGTTTGAAAATTGGGGTCCATAACCTTTCAGATCTATTTTGAGGAATTAAACAATTTTTTTAGGGTTTTTGGTGTTCAAATATTTTGCACACCCCTTGACGATGTTATACACTCCAAGACCTTTCAAACAATGTAGACCATGCTTCAACCAGAGCCCGTGTGCAAAATTTATTCCTCCAGCAAGTTGACCGACCACGTTGACCACCATGGTACGAGAGGATGCAACGAAAACCCCTGTTACTCATGCATATGGGGCTAGCCATGTATGTAATTTCAAGAAGATTATAGAAGGTTCAAAGCCATATCACAATTGAGGGTTGAGTAAATTGAAAACCTACCACTAGATGGCTATAAAGCTATGTTAAATACCAGACTACTAGGAGGAGAAGGGATTCCATTATATATTATTTTATTTTGTTCTATAGTTGAGAAAAAAAACTGTGAGTGGAAAATTAGAGAGCATAACAGATGGGGTTAATTCTCTCTAGAAACCTAATAGGCATGTTAGGGACTTAACCCCTCACATAGATAGAGTAATATATTTTCCATGTAATAAATTCCGAGATTAGTAGAAAGATATAAATGTGAACAAGTCAATGTAAGAAGACCTAACAAAAGCTTATGCTTCTAGAAAGATATTCTTCTAGAATGTTCTTTAGAAGATATAATTACTATAATAAGAGTAGGAGGCATGAGAATTATTATCTTGAGAATTATTGTAATAGAAATATACTCTACTAGAGGTTGCCTCCTTGAAGAAGAAAGTGAACATTGCTTTATTTGAATAAAGGTATTATTTATGGTATTTGTCTTCTCAATATTTTGTTGTTCCATTGATATCTACTGAATATTCCGATTTTTGCATATATTACATCTGGTACGTTGCAAGTGGTATTAGATCACTTTCCTTGGTAGGAATTGTGGGCAATTGTTTCTTCCAGGGTAGAGACATGTACTAGAGTCTTCTTTAAAGCACAGATATATATGTTTTAGTGGATAAAACTACGKCGAGGAAGACTACATGCAAGTGWTATAGACGGTTTCATGGGGTTTCCTAGAAACCAAAAGTTTCTCCTTTGTTGGAAACCTCTGTAACCCCTATTGGTACCCCTTGAGTAGTACCGCACCAGACATAATTTGTACATGACCATCACTCCCACATACTGGAAAGTATATAGGGAGTCCCCTGGGTCTCCTGAAACCATCCTTAGATCAACTGATTGGCCGCTTGATTGCTATAGTGCCACCGAGAATAGCACTCAGGAATATACTCTCTAGTACTTGGATAATTGGGTAGTACGACTAAGGGAATGGTCAAGCCTCCTTAGTTGGTTCCCTGAGATATTGGGTTGTGTACTATTGTTCGACCCGACACATATATTAGAGAGCTATAACACAAGGAAAACCCTTTTCTAGAGGCACCCTATAAACCCTAACCTGGTGGAAACATACTAGACAAGAAACAAAAAAGATATTTTGGTTGCCCAACCTTGCCTCCTACATTCTAGTTGCGAAATTACTACATATGTTTTCTATTAAGAATTTGGGCATTTCAACACTGCAATATTATTTAGGTCATAGTATAACTTGAGAAGAGTAAAAAAACATGGGTCCTACCCACACACTTATTTGATACATATCTCACTGGATTCCCATTTTCATCATGATCATGTGATACCTATCATTTTTAACCCTTTTAGTTTTACCTCATGGACCCATACCCTTCCTGACACCTTTATTTCCCACTTATCCCATTGATTTTCTCTTGTTTCCCTTATCTTAGTGGTATTATCACTTATATGATTTTTTGTCCATGGACCCACCCCTCTTCCCCTCATGGCTCCCACCCTCCAAGAAGAAACCAACCAAAAACTGAATAATGACCTTACTTCCATTTAGACCCAAGTGAATACTAACATTTTGTAACACCCCTATTTCCCCCAACCCGTAATTAATCATAATTTATGATTTCCATGCAATGGCTTGAAAATATTGTAAATGTATTATTGTTTGATTTTAAACATCGATAGTTGACTAATGGGTGAAGCCTTAAAGTACTGCCATAATATCACTAGAGGAATGAGGGGAGGTTCTATTAGGTTAAAGGACCCCAAGTGTAACACCCCAAACCACATGTTGGGAAATTCCACTTAAAAAATTTCTACTCTGATACCATTTTGTAACACCCAACCACCTAGGTTGAGTCACGTAACTCAAACTTCTTTTTTCATCAACTCTGATACCAATTTGTAGCATACCCATGCTACCAAACTCTGATCTAATACCAATTTACCAGTAATTCTACCGAAATTTCTCTGACACAACTCTATCTCTAATTAAAACATATAATTCTTTTGCAACGCATGATTATACACATATTTATAACAGAATTATACATAATCATAACAAAATTGTACATACAACATAAACAACATAAACACATGACACCAATTGCATAATTATTACTGCAAATATAATTTAACACACAATTGGCACTTATCTTTGAATAAAAGACACCAACTATGAGAAGACATTCCACGTTCCTCCTAGTCTTAGACCACATTGTTCATAAATATCAACAGTGGGTCACCCCTGAGATGGGTCTAAACTCCACTTGGGTAACGGTTCCCTGCCAGGATAAAGTATATCACTTAACAGGAACTTAGTCATAGGTAACTTAGATGCATGTGACTCAACTACTGGAAATTTGTCACAGATGCCAATTCACACTGAAAACCTATAGTCTCTCATTCCCCAAATGCATGTCCCACCCCAGGAAGTGTTCCCCTTCTCTATTCAACAGTCCTTTGGCTACCCCAATTCCCTTCCAAGACTTCAACAAAAGGTCAGACAGGAATCCTAAGAGCCATGTCGCTGCAGTTTGGCACCTTGGGAAAACAATTCCCTGTAATTCTCTCACCTGGAGAGAATGCAATCTCCCATGGGCCTGGAAACCTTCCTCTTGAGTCCAAAGTCCCACAGGCCTGACAACCCACTTCTTTAGTTTAATAACACATAGGAATGATAACCTACCTCTTTAGTCTAACTCTCCAAGGTAAGACATATACATGTATCTATGACAATAATCAACATATTGGTCATAGTAACAATTGGGTTCAATGACAGTCATAGTCATATCTATGCCAGAACAGTCGGCTACCGATCACCCCATACTACTGATCGAATGATGAAAATATGATAGAAACAAGAATGGACTAAGTATAAACTATTTTTCTGCATGTTCCCAACTTGACACTTTCCACATTGAGAACTTCCTTCAGTCCACAACATGTTCCCAACTTGACACTTGTCATGTTGAGAACAACCTTCAACCACTTGTCCCCTTCCCAAGACTTAGGATATAATAGTATATCCTAACTTTACAATTTTTAAGAAATATTAATAAAATATTCCTTTTTCAGCCTCTTTAACCCATCCCCCTTGACCTCATCTAGTGGATTTTAATCCCCCATTCGCTTTTACGTGGTCGGTCTTCCGCAGGGCTGAAGTTTCATTAAATTTTATGTGATTACATTTATATCTTAGTAATGAAGTACTGATCTTTTCTATCCATGCTCATCAGCCTAAAATTATACAATTCATGCACTAAAACCAATGTGTGCTAACATTCTGGGATGTGTGCACTCTTTCCTCAGTGCACCACCCTCACACCCTTACATAGATGCATGTTACATCATGACATATATACAAAATCATTCTTTTTCCTTCAAAACCTGGGCACTATGCCAGTGCGTGTTGAATCCAGGGTTGCACGCCTTTTTCTATTAGTGTGCCTTCCTTTCTCACTAACACTTGTGCACGTTGTATTCCTTAAGCTATTTCAATTTTAGTGTGCCATTCCTTTTTACTTACATAGGTGCATGCCCAACATTAATTTGCATGTTGTATCATTTTACAACTGTGTGCACTCCTTTAGTGTGAGATTCTCATGCATTGACTCACTATGTGCTGCACCAGACCAAGGATCTTGTTACTTCAGCTCAAAAACTTATAAGTAAAGTGAAATTACATTTATATGTACACTTTGGGATCAACCTAGGGGTATTACAATCCCCTCCCCCTTAATTTATACACTGTCCTTAGTGCAATATATACACATTTACAACCAAACTTTCAAAAGTATTCAAAAAGATGCGAGTACTTTGCCCACATGGAATCCTCATGTTCCCAAGTTGTGTCCTCGGGGCCGTACAAGGTCCATTGGACCTTTACTAGCCCTATGGCTCAATTATGGAGCTGCTTGATCTTCTAATCCAATATGCTCACTAGATGCACTTAAAAAACGCCTTCTTGTTCCACCTGAATCACATTCCAATCAATGACATGATTAGTATCAGGTACATATATTTTAAGTAATGATACATGGAATACATTATGAATATGCATTGATGCAGGAAAGGCAAGCATGTATGCCACATGCCCAATGCTTTCCATGATTTCTCACTATTTTACCATTTGAAATAGTTGGAAAGTTGTTTTTGTTAATCTACTTGATATTGGTTATTGTTGGGGAAATTTTTGGATAATTCCTTAGGGTAAAATTTTCTGATGTAGAAAATATTTTCTACAGCCATTTGGATTCTCTAAAAAAATATCTGAAAACATTTTTTTGCAGCCCTAATTCACCATCAAATATTTTGATAAAGTATTGGGAATTAGTTTGCATGTTTAGTGCCTCATTTCCCAATAAATACTTGATTCTTTTGATGGTTATTTCTGCAGTAAGCAATTGATTTCATTTCTGATATATATATTTGTTTACTGTTGTAAATCTGGACAGAAAGCTTCACTTTCTTTTCCCATTGATATTAAGGATTGTATCACTCTTATTTTTCTTGTCTTGGGAAGGTCTAACACTTTGGTGCAAGTACTCAAGTATTTGGAAATAATTTCCTTTCAACAAGAATCATTTTCAAGACCTCATACTTCTTCCATCATGGACCTAAGGGGTTCCTCTCATTATATCTACATCTTTTGTCTCAATTCCCCTAGGGTCACTCAGTATTCCCCCCTTGAGGTGATCACTTTACCTCTAAAGTGATGGGAATACTTATTTAAGGTGAGTGTCACACACCCACTACGACAACCTAGATTTTTTGTCTTTTTCTTCGAGGAACAAAATCCCTGAGATTTCTATGGGCCTAGCGTAGACCATCCCTTCCATTATCCTCCTCCCAGCGACCACAACCTGGCCTTAGTTCAAGCACCTTTCTCAACTCGCGAGTTGGGAGTCAAGGCTCTTGACTCCTCTTTCTCCAAACGCTGATACCCAAGATGCGATACGGGTATGGCTCCCTCCTCACTAGTGCCTAATACATGTAACCATAGGCTAGGATAAACACTAGCACTACTCGCAACTCATGACTTTGCTAGTTGGAGTGTTGAGCCCTCGTGCTCCTCCTTTGTGAATCCTCGAGACACGAGAAGTCAACATTACGTGGACTCTGCCAAGCGACGCGTACATGCCACTTGTCTCCTCTGATGTACTCTGCTTACGAGCTGTGTCACTTCTGCCCGTCGCACGAGACCTCGGCTCTCAGCATTTCACGACCTTAGCGATCAAGGTGCAACTTCTTCATCCTACAAAATCCCGAGCCACGATAAGTCAACAATGGGTTGACTCTTTCCCAAGTGACATGTGTCCACCACCTGTCACCCACTCCCACCTTTCTCTGGGCACTTGTTATTATACCACATGTCAACCACGTGATCCCCACCTAATGGATGTGCCACATGTGTGCCCGAGCCCTCGGTGCTCGGCACTTCGCGACTTATACAGTCGAAAGGAAGTTCTTTCAACCTTTGAACCTCCGATACGTGATACCATGCAGAGGTTCTGATCCAACAGTTTTCCCGTGGCTTGGATCCAATGACCACGATCACGTCGCGATTTCACGAATCGTGAGTTCGTGTAGTCCTATCCTTGACCACTCCAAGTCATGAGTCAGTGAAATGATACCTAACTATCACGCATCCTGTGATGATGGACAGTTCCGAATACTTTGGGACTTTTAGGACATTGTTGAGTCCACTCTCCTGCCTATGCAAAGGTTAATATTGATGGTCAATAGAGCTCTGACAGATCCTTGGATCTCCGGTACTGGATCCCATTGCTACTTGCGAAGGCTAAAAGGGTCGAGGTGTTAATGCCTACGCTCCTCCTCTAGATCCATTGGTCTTGACAGATCTGGGGTATTTTCGAAAGGATTCCGACTGTTCGTCTACCAAATGATGGGGTATTCTCTTTTGATAATCAGACTCGCTATGCTTTCTGAGCTTGAATCATGAAATTCAACCTCTCGGAGCTTCAAACTCCCATGACTCTGAGACCTTAGAGAGATACTCTTTCTTGCATAAGGTTTCTAGACCCAGATCGCATGAACCTTCAGACAGTTCTTGGGCAGTTGTCCCTGATCTTAGTCGAGTCTCTAGGTAAAGGTTCAGTACAGTTCCAAGGTTTATGGGGAAATTCCCATGGAAGAGTACTCTCGAGGATCCTTCCCAGAATATTACAAGAATCAAGCAAAAGAGATGATTCTCGGTGAAGCGAACTCATGCCCTAGACTTAATCATTTGTTCAGAAACCATCTATGGCATATAAGTATACACATGCATCCATTATTTTCAGTCTAAAACACCAAGCAATTATTCCACACAGAAATCATTATAGCATATAAACATGAGCATGTATTCATGATATTCAATTCAAAATACAAGGTATAAAACACTTATCAGATCCACCAGGCGTGATGCAACTGCCGAGAGGGGTGCTCCTTTCCACCCAACCATAGGCTCAATGACTCCAAACGGATTTACCACTAGCCACCCCTAAGCTAGACCACAATGCTTTGAGATTCAGTCTCCTACTTCCAGCTCAACAGAAGTCAAGGAAGAAGGTTACTCTCCTTCTCCTAATACAGAAAATAAATCTAGGATGAAGGTTACTCTCGTTCTCCTCTGTTTAGAACTCTTTGTGTTTCTAGAGTTTCTCCTATTCTCTTCCACGATCCCTGTCGCGCGTGCTTTTTCCTCTGCCGTTTACCACACTTCCTCTCTTGCCTTTTCTCTGCAAGATTGCGTGTGGCATGAATTTCCCCATCTGTGGTCAAGTCTGAGAGCTCTTATGGATGGGTGGTTCACCCCCATCCCCTCATTAACTCGTGAGGAGCCTTCCCACCTACCAATCTGACGAGAAATCCATTCCAGGGCCAGAGAGTTGCTTTGGTCTCTGAGCAAGTAAAAACCAATATGGTACTGGCTCGGTGGAAGTTAACGCAACCATTCCAGGTCCCTTCCACCACCTCTCATTAGCCATCGTGGTCTCTTTTAGCACATCCCCCCTCCCAGTAGTCATGCAACACATATTCATAACATAATTTACATTCATCGGCCTTTTAGATAAAGGTCCATCAAATCAAACATTCACATCTTTGAGTTTTCCATAGTTCTTGGCCAATATAGTTATTTTTATAGACTAGGGGAAATAGGGTGTTACAATTCCATCCCCCTTAAAGGAACACCATCCTCAATGTTCTATCTATCAATATGATGTGTATGTACAAAACTAAACAAAATTGGATATGCCTATTTCATGGCATCTTCCATTTCCCACGTAGCCTCATCTGGGCCAAAATGTTTCCACTGCACCTTGACCAGTGCAACGGTTTGGTTTTTGAGTGGGGTTTCCTTTCTGTCCAATATGCATTGAGGTTCTGGCAAGAATTATCCCTCTGGTTCCACCTGGATCACAGACCATTCAATTATATGATTAGAATCGTGTACATATTTCTTCAATAATGAAACATGGAAAACATTATGTGCTTTTACTGTGGGAGGAAGTTCTAGCCTATAGGCTATAGGTCCCACTCTATCTAGAACTTCAAAGGATCCACAATACCAAGGTGCCAACTTAGCACAAGCTCCCATCCTCAAGGAACTCTTCTTGGGCCTAACTCTGAGATATTCATGGTCTCCTGTCTTGAATTCTCTTGGAGTTCTCTTTCGGTCAGCGTAACTTTTCTGTCTGTTCTGAGCGACCTTTAGATTTTGTTTTATCTGAATCACTTGTTGTTCCATTTCTTTCAACATGTTGGGTCCAATAGTAATTCTATTTACGGGATTACTCCAATTGACTGGAGTGTTGTACGACCTACCGTAGAGGACTTTGAAAGGACTCGTCTTCAGGGATTCTTGGTAGCCATTGTTGTAGGCGAATTCCACCAGTGGCAGGTAATC
>SNQJ01S0181147.1:11920-26798 GCA_010110895.2 Picea sitchensis
ATAACTTTTCGAATAGAGAAAATATTACTTTTGCGCTCCTCAAAGCCGTTCCCCATGTCAAAGATTGGTGGGAAACTTTCTGTGAGCAAAAGGAAACAAAGGAACCCTCATTATTTACAGTCACAACCACCTGGGAATCTTTCAGGGATGCTATTAAGGAACAATACTACCCTGTCGAAAGTTATGACGACTTGTATACCAAATGGACAACACTGTGACAAGAAAGAGACCAAGCAGTGCTAGATTTCACAAATATCTTTCATACCTTGCACACCAATCTGGGTACCAAATATTTAGAGCGACATCGGGTGCTCAAGTATCTCAGTGCTCTGCATAGATACATCCAGACTGAAATGTAATTTTTGGGCATCTCATCCTTGGGTGCAGCCTACCGATATGCTGTCAAAATCGTGCAGAAGCTCAAACAAAAGACGTGACAATTTGGGCCTGGGAACCCATCACAACAAAAGCTAGGAAAGGGCAGCCCCAACCCATAGAACAAAGGACAGAGAAAATATGGACAGTATCAAGACAACTAGTCCAAGCCGCAAGCAAAGAAGGACACCAGAAAGACAAAGAAAGATACCAGGAAGTGGTGAGACTTCCATTAAATCCCTTGGCATAACACTGCTAACTGTTGCTCAAAGCAGTCGCTAGTGGTCGAAGTGAAATCCTCTAAATCAGATGTGGGTTTAGACTCTAAGACAGAACCAGAAAGGGGAAGACGGATCATTGACGTGGAACCCAGTGCCACCGTTTCTACCAACAAGCTCTAGCCTGGTGAACGAGACGAGCCAGAAGAAGGAGAACGCCTCTTCCATTCACATATGTGGGTAAAAGGCACCCCGCTGCACTTCATCATGGATAGTGGTAGTTGGAAGAACCTCATCTCAGCAAAGGTCATCAAGAGGTTGGCCCTGCTGACAACACCGCACCCACAACCCTACATCATTGGATGGCTCTGCCAAGGAAGTGATCTTCACATCAGCCACCAGTGTCGACTATCATACGGAATCAATCCCTTCAAACACGAGGTATTGTGTGATGTTTCTCCTCTCGAATTTTGTGATGTTATTTTGGGCCAACCTTATTTATGGAAACGTCACACTGTATATGAGTCTAGGCCTTGTAGTGTTACTATTACTTTGAATAATAAATTGTATAGGATACCCGAGGCAATCCCACCTAGTGATACTTCCTTGATCTCTGCTAAGCAATGCAGGAAGGTCATCTCTCAGATGGGGAAGTTTTTCTTCTTCATAATTCACTCTCAGAATAAGCGAAAGATCACAACCACATCCAGGGTCTCTATGGCCAACCTCTCCACACAACAGAAACAAGTAGATAAGGTCGTGGAAGAATACTCAAATATCTTCTCCTCATCTACCAGGGTACCTCTGCACTTCCAGGTCAAGCACCCCATCGATCTGACTCCTGGTGCACCTCTTCCCAATGGGTCAGTCTATCATTGCTCTCTATTAGAGAATGAGGAGATCAAGCGACAAATCCAAGAACTTCTCCACAAGGGGCACATCAGTCTTATATCATTACCTTGCAGGAGCCCAATTGTGCTGGTATAGAAGAAAGATGGAACCTGGAGACTCTGCATTGATTATCAGGCTCTGAATAAAATCATAGTCAGAAACCAATACCCAATTCCACAAATCGACGAACTCCTTGATCAACTCATTGGGGCCAAATACTTCAATAAGATTGATCTGAAGTCTGGCTACCACCAAGTCCCGATAGAATAAACAAATGTATGGAAAACCACCTTCAAGTCAAAGGAAGGCCTTTTTGAATGGTTGGTCATGCCCTTTGGTTAGACAAATGCTTCAGTCACTTTCATGAGGATGATGAATGATATCCTGTGACCATTCACCAATACTTTTGTAGTGGTGTATCTGGATGACATTCTCATTTATAACAAGACTTGGGCTGAACACTTGCAACATATTCAGAAGGCTTTGCACACCCTGCAGTAGCACAATCTATACTTCTAGGTCGGATTTATCATTAGTGGAGTCATTAGATAATACTTCTAGGGATCATCAAAGGGAAAATAGGGAATCTCCCTCAATGGAGTCTCTAGGTAAGCTTTGTGAAGTAAAGGATTTGAGTAAAATGATTATCGAAAAAGTGTCATTGAGGAAAGTTGACTTATTGTTCCCCGTCAATGGCGCCAAAAATGTCATCGCACAATATGTACTTGCAAAAATCCTAAAGGCAAGTAGACCTAGATTGGCATAACACGGAGGTGACCCTGTCATTGTAAACCCAACAAGGTACCTCTTTCTCTTTAGGAGGAGGAGAACCTCACTCTAAGGGATACATCCTAGGACCTAGTTAGTTGATGAAGGGTAATAAGACCAGGTAAAATACACCCCTCTCTCTAGGTCACTCAGAGGAGAGAAGTCACTTGCTAAATGTTAAAGGGGCAAAGGAAAATCAAAGTGAATGGTACCTAACCTTTACCAATGAAACATCAAATGTTAGCAATAACAATGATTTCAATGATTATGATCTATGACTTCTAGATAAATTATGTGATACTAAAACAAGTTATATATGAACAAGGATTTAAAGTATAGTAGCAACAATGTAGCCAGAAATTGCAAGTTATGATGACAAAAAATTATATAAAAGACTTTGCAATTTTATAGTACTTTGTCACTTACAATTTTAATATTAAAACAAGTCAATAAATGACCTCAATGGGTTGTCAAAACATTTGTAAAATCAATAAATTAATTATGACAACAACATAACCACTTCACAAAAGTACTTTAATGAGGCAATGGAGAAACTGCTTCAACACTTATTGATTATATCTTGGCTAATACAAATGTTGGGTGGTCTTGTGGACAATTTAAGGGATTATAGGGGCTGGAAACAATGGTTGTAACAACAGTTACAACAACATAAACAACTTATAATAACTTAATAAAAATCACTTAGAATATCGACAAAAGGGGAGACTAAAGCCTTGAGGTGATAGCACCTAGGCTTGTGCAATTTCTAGATAGTTTACTTGGTTAATACGCTTGTTAGGGATGCAAAACAAGGGATGTAGCAACAACAATATTTAAGAGTTAGTAGTATAGGCTAGGTTTTGGATTAGGTTAGATTAGTAGGGTATCAAGTAGAAGAAGAAGTTTGGAGTTTTGTTAAGGAGGTAAGGTCAGAAACTAGTTTCTTCTTAGGTGATGGAGTCAAATTAGTGGCTCTCTTTTAGGGCTATACACAAATGATAGTACTCAAATCCAAGAGGAATGAGTCTAGGGAGAGTAGCTCCTTAAGTATCCCTAGAACCTAAAGCTTGGAGTAGGAGACATACTAGGGTGTAGTCTCTTCTAGGCCCTAGCACCTCCCTCTTCTTTGACATTTTAAGGTTTAAAATATTAAGCTATAAGAATTTATCAATACTTCCAAGGTGATAGCACTTTAGGGCCTTGGAACTTAGACAAATACTAAAAAAAATCTTATAAATCTTAGAAAATAAAAAGTGAAGAAGTAGCACATTAAGTCCTTCACTTATAGCATTCATTAGGCATGCAATTTTATAGTCTTATATGAGAAAATAAAACCATACAATTAACCATTCAACTAGATGAAAAAATGCATATTTTACATACTTGCACCAAGACTAATCATGCAAAAGAAGACTAGATTGCCAAAACACTTCACAAGATTTGATCAAAGTTGCAAAAAAATGCCTCTAAGAGAGGTGCACCTCACTATTTCAGCCAAATACACCCAACTAGGGTGAAATTTCAGACCTTTCCTTGTCCAATAACCAGGTCCCCTAAAAAATGAGTGAACTTTTTGTTTATTTATACAAAACTTGACCTTAATTAAGTTTTAGGTCAAAAAATCAAGGCTAACCTAGCCAATTTCTTACAAAAATTAAATCTAGACAAAATAAAATCAATTTTCATTTAAAGACCCTCCTAAGGGTGATTTCATGCCCTTATAGGGTGACGTTGGATCTCCTTCATGGATTGTTGGGCATAAGAAGTGAAACGTTGGGCCTCCAAAGGCCAAAATCCATGCCCACACGTTCCAATAACCTCGGTGCTTCCCCCAAGGTGACAACCACAACAAGTAGATGTCGTCAAGGGTTGCATGGCTAACATCCAAGGACTCCAAAGGACAACGTCCAGGTGGGAAGAGAACGATCCCTTAGGTATAGGTCCACCAAAGTTCCTCCAAAGGCAACATCCTTCTTCTTCGTGGTAGAAGTCTTCCATCTCTGTCCTTCCCCATGGTTGGGGTCTCAGTATCCATCAATGGGATTTGAGCCCTCATGAAGGTTCAAGCTAATCATTCCCTCATACAGACCTGTTCACTGGGAAAGGTCCAGCAGAGACACCAAGTACGCCCTCCAAGGGTCCATAAGTCACAAGGATCATAGCACATAAATCACATACAATAATTAAATCACCCGAACATGTGCATCAAACCCCCCCTAACCCCAAACAAATGCTCAAAGACGTTAAGCAATTTGACAAGTTTGGGTTTGGAGAGGGTCTCAAGGTGTCCTATTGGGCTAATACCCCTTAAGTTTTGGGTGTTTCCTAGGTGGAGTCTGGTCCAAGTCATGCAAGTGTATGAGGTGGCATGGTGTAAATAGTTTGGCATGGGGTGCATGTGATAACAGGGAAATGTAGAGTCTTACTCGTGGGTTCCTTTGTGGACGGAGAGTTGAACCTTGTCATGGATGAAATTATTTCCTAGCCCATTCATTGCCATTTATTATTATATTTCTTTCTTTTGATGTTTTCTCTTGTGCTACAAGAGAATAGTTGACGACCACTGTCCTAGATTAGTGACCAGAGGTGACAGTGTCATTCACAAATTAGTTCATGGAAATGAGAAGGTTAGCTCGTGATCATACCCCCTTTCTCTTGGATATGCAACCAAGAGCCATTACCCTGGTTTGGTGACCAGATAGGTGGTAATGTCATACGGCTACACGTCCATGGTCATAATAGGTCGTCTCATGATGATACCTTCTATCCATCAACTAATACCTTGAGTGCTCATGTTATCTTGTGGGCCTCCTATTCTTACTAAGAAGATTTTTAATACTTTCTTGGGGATCCATGGGAGAAACATATCGAAGGTTTCAAAATGGATTTTAATTCTTTCCATCTAGTTTTACCTTATGGGCCTTTAGTCCCTTTTTCCCATGAGGTAAGGTACAACCCTTCCTAGTGTAGCCAATCCCAATGCCAATATATGGGGAGATGGAAGAAGTAAAGATGGAAAGTGGTAAGTATGGAGGGAACAGATGAGAACTCTTCAAATACCCACCCAATAATAACCATTCTAAATGGAAATTGACTTACTAGGGCACTGTGTCACCCTCCCAGGTTTAAACAAGGAAAATAACATAATTTCCAAGCAAATGTCATGAAATGAAGAAGGATTCAATACAACATTTTCAAGTTATACAAAAATCATAGTGATACATACCATGATACCCAGACTCATTACCTCATGGAGCAAGACCCATTGCCACTTCAGAACCATGCTAGTGTGATGGACGCTACTGCTGGCGATATGTGGATTGTACTTGAAGAAACGAGGGGCCCTCCAGGGCTATTTTTAGGTCGTCTTACTCTCAACACTCCATTTCTGGAACTTGTGGGCCTCAAGACATGATATAATTAGTTATCCCTAGGCTAGGGGATAACAGGTTCATTTTAGACTTCCTACATCTATAATATCATATCGAGACTCTCTCTTTTTTAGGAAATTTCTGGTCTCATTTATGGGAGCTAATGGACACTAAGTTAAATAAGAGCACAAATTTCCATCTGCAGACAGATGGAAAAACAAAGGTGGTAAATAGAACAGTGGTACATGTACTTAGAGGATGTTGTAGTAAGAATCCTAAGTTATTGGATGAACAGTTACCTTATAAACAACATGCCTATAATCATTCCATGCATTCATCTACTCAGGAAACTCCTTTTGAAGTATGTTTGGGGTACTTTCCTAAATCACCCGTGGAATTTTCTTTTGGATAAGAAGGTAAAGAAGATGGACGTGATGATACAGATAAAGATAAAATATTCATTCAAAAGATTCAACATGTACATCAAGTAGTACAGGAACAATTGAAGAAGATCCAAGCCAAGTACAAGGTAAGGCATGATAAACATCAGGTTGATCATCAGTTTGAAGTCAGTGATCAAGTATAGTTACATATCAACAAGGATAGAATGAAAGGTGAAGATAAAAATCTAAGGCCAATCCTATATGGTCCATTCAAGATCTTGGAGAATATTGGTACTAATGCCTTTCATTTAGATCTATTAGCCTACATGAAAATGTATTCAGTGGTAAATGTTGAGAATTTGGCTTTATGAGCCTCCTAGGATTATGGATGAAGATGAAAGTACTTAGGTTCCAATAGTTGATGATTTTTCTCCAGAATAATTGGATGAGCTAGAGGAAGATATCATTCTCGGTAGAAGAATTAGAACTTTACAATGAGGTGACGTGGAAAATCTTTGAGTTGGTTTTAAGGGGTAAAACTAAGTAAATCCAAATGGATGGATATCAGAAGGGTGAGGTAAATCTACGCTCACTTAGTGGCTAAGTAATCAAAACTTTTAGTGGTCCAAAAGTCTTCCAATGGGGAGGAATGATCTGGGAGGATCCAAGAATGCTCACAGAGGTCCAGGTGGATCCAGAACATATCCACAGAGGTCCAAAATGGTTTACAAATTCTCAAAATTAGACCATCCCAAATTCTTTGAAAATTTTGGTCAATGTGTATATCTCAGCGATGGATTTCCAATGGTGAAAAATTCACCTCAAACAGAGTGTGTATGCAAAAGTTATGAGCAGTCAAAGTTTGGTCAAATAGGCCAAACTAAAAAGTTAAATGGGTAAAATGGTGACACATGTCACCACTATAAGGGTGACACATGGAATGATCATACATATGATGTGGCCACATCCCAAAGTTCCACGTGGTCCAACCGTGCATTGAATGAGCATATGAGTTGGCAGCTAACTAGCAAGGTACAGTCTAGTTCGACCAATCACATATTGGTAAGGGGCTAGGTTCAACCAATGAGAGGCTGCCATGTGGAAACCTCCCATTGGCCTATATCAGTGAAAGTTATATAAAATTATGGAGTTGACGAGGGTCAAACTTGGGACCTCCATAATCTCCCAAAGGTATAACAAAGCCCCCATTACCATCACTCCATCACTTGTGACTTAACATATGAATGGTGAAAATTATATTTAAATTTGTAATAGGATTTGAATGGGCATAAAAAAGGTCGAGGGACTAAGCCATCGAACCTTGGCCCTTGGTTTGTATACTGTACCATGTAACCAACACCGCATTCTGATAAGGGCTAAAGGAAATATTCCATTGTATGCATTTTAAAACTATATATATATATATATATATATATATAATCAACAAAACACATGACTATATGGTAGTTAGTGGGGCTCAAAACCTGACTTACCATATATAAACTCCATTCCTTAACCAACAAGATATATATATATGGTTTGTTTAAACAAACCGACCAGTTTTTATTAACTTCCTGCCATGAATTTCAGGGGTAAGTTAAGGGTCCATGCCCTTTTTAATGGGTACAAGGATCAAGGTTGGACACCCCTACCTAAGACAACAAATTCCTTTAGGCTTCCAACAACTTCCACCACACGTCCCTTCAACGATCACTCTAGCCGATCTTCACAGATAAAATGAATTTCCTCCAAGATCAAGCAAATGGGAAGGAAATATTGCTTCGACGTGGGAAGAAGACTGACTCACTCATCCTATGCATTCTCATGAAATGTTTTAGGCAAACTCTGCACCCTTCTTTCAAAATTATATCTGAAATAGAGACGGGAAGAGTCATTCGGCCACAGAGAATAATTCTCTACACGAGAGAGAGTAATTTCCCTTGAATTCTAATCATCCCTTGCCTCATTATTAGCATGAGCAAGGACGTTATTGTGGATAAGACGTGGGGACTCTATCCTAAAACGGGCTCTTTAAATTGAGAACTAGGTATATTGTCCTATGTTTCCACTTTGGTTTACTATTT
The DNA here is from genome assembly GCA_010110895.2 of Picea sitchensis. Taxonomy (NCBI): domain Eukaryota; kingdom Viridiplantae; phylum Streptophyta; class Pinopsida; order Pinales; family Pinaceae; genus Picea; species Picea sitchensis. Next base: position 20,011 of record SNQJ01S0181147.1, read on the forward strand.
ATTCCCTCTATGTTATGTTGTTCAAATCGAGTATCTCTTTCAGTCCCTCTTTTTTCTCTATTCTTTGACTCATCACTCTCTCCTTTTCAATAGTCTTCCCATGGCTCCCAAAGGTAGGAATCCCTGCTCTCACTCTATGAATCCCTCCCGTGAAACGAAAGTTGCCATAGATACTGCTAAATTTTATGATGACTTCATCCTGGAGAAATACAAAGTCAAAATGCAGGAACTTGACGTTGAGGTTCGCCAAATCAAGGAGTTCCAGGAGGATGAAGAGGTGGAGTCTTAGATTGGAGGTTTCATTATGGATCTAGGGTGCACCCAAACCATAAATTCAAAGTTCTACCACACCCTAGAACTTTATTGGCACACCAAAACTATGGTGGTCATTGGTATGTTGCCCAAGGAATAGGATTTTCACTAGTTCAAAAGTCGGAAGGAATATTTGGAGATATTGTAATGCCCCATATCTTGGCCTTAGGAAGTTAGAATTTTTTTGTTTAAATTCAATTCTTAAATTTTTTTGGGCACAGTTAGATTGGGATAGATATTTGAGATATGTACATATGGACCTAATTATGTGTTGCATGATATTATTTTCACTGTTATATGCTCATGATGATGATAGCTCTTTGATTTGTTTAAACATTCAAATTAAAATGTGGAATTTAGGTACACGGATACTTGTTCAAAGTTATGTTGTGAATGCATAATAGATGCAAGGAATGATAAAAATAAACATACATTTCTTAAAATGAACATCAATACAAAGATGGATTTTGATACGAAATTATGATGTATATGCATGGATATGAATTATTGGTGAACTAACCTACAGGTTGATGAGCTATTTGATAGACAAATGACTATAATGCTAATGTAACTTGGATGTCGTAAACATCAAGAAGATAGTGTATGTTATAATTTGTGCTTATTATTTAATTTACAATCTAAAATATTGCTAAGATATGTGGTAAGCGTGGTTTTGACAGGACGCACAACTTTCCTAGAGTGGTCATTTGATGAGGTGACTCTAAGAACAGTATTTTCATATATGGCTTAGTGTAGTTTTTTGACCCTATTTATATGAGGAGGGGTGGAGGTATTTCCCACTGTTTATTATTTTAAACCTGGAGTTGTGGGAGGTTTGTGTGAAGTCACACTCCCCTAGACGTGTGATGGTGACTACTAGTTTCATTTTGGGGAAGCTTGGTTGAGATGTATGACACTTTATCTTACAAGTTCTATCTAGATTTAGGTCAATATAGTTGATGCTCCAACAGAGGAAAGGATAGGATGGAAGATGGAAGTAGGTTAGGAAGGAAGGATGCTTCGATGTTAGTTGAGAATATTGATTGGAGATTAGATGTGCCACTATTATTTATTCACTTGGTTCCTATGATGTTTAAAACCCTCTTTTTATTCCCTTTTAATATTTTAAGTGTGATAGTGAGTTATTGATGAATTATTGTAATTTTTTTCATCAAGGTTATTAAATGATGCATTTACTTGATCTGTTTTCTTGTATGCCTTGGTGTGACGATGCAGAAACTATGCACTAGATCCAATGGTTGTTTATCATTAGGACATGCATAAGATATGTGTCTACAAGCTATGCACACATACCTTGCACATGTACACTAGTAGAATTAATTAATGTATTAATTATTAAACTAGATTATTAACTATTTAATTGAATGGTTTAATGACTATGTAAATTATATTGCATACAAAAATATCTAGTAGCATTAAATATATTATTTGCTTTGATTGATGGTTGGTATGATGAATTAAATGAGTATGGTGGATTTTCATATACATTTTGGGGAAAACTGTCAAGTTGCATTTATAAGCTAGCATGAGAAGAAACAATTTTCATTTTATTTATTGTTATTTTATGTAAATCATTTATATTTTAATTTATCTTAACTTTTCCCAAAATTCTAGATAAAGGATTTTGATGTCTAATAATGAGAATGGTTGACAATACTTGGGGAAGGGGGTATGGAAACTTGATAAATAGGAAGAGGAAGTGGTGATGAAGGAGGACGAGAGGTTGGAGCATGTGGAGAGGTCGGATAATTCTTGGAAGGTATATTTCTTTTAATATTCTTCTTAGAGCATATGTGCTTTGTTGTTCTTGGAGTCACAGACATGGAGGGCCAAGAAACCAAAAGGTTTCTTGGAGCTAGGAAGCTGAATAGGCTTCTAGTTAGTTGGGAGGATTCCTTTGTTTCACTCCAAGCAAATGGAAGAAGAATTATTGGAAGAATCTTCCTGTTGCTGGAAGGAATACATTGCAAATGGTCATCTTCAACAAACTAGGGAGGAGGTGTTTTTCTTGGTATATTTTGTTATATTTCTATTTAAATATTTCAATCGTAAAGTTAACTTCTTATTTATCTCATTTTCTTATTTAGATTTGTATATTTGGATTCAAATTTGGAATATTTAGTATTGGAAAATTTGTAAAAGAGTTATGAATATGTTGTAAGTTAATCCATTTATGAAAGTAGAAAATTTTGTTTACACTTAAGACATGTGTTTAAATTATCGAATATTATTTAGTATCATCTCATGGTGAGGTGCTACACATACAAAATGCCTACTTGATCAAGGTGGCCACCTGGCTCACTAAAAGACAAGGAGGAATCAGTGTTCCCCTTTCATGGAATTATGAAAGTATCGAGACATCGGCTGTAGTTGCTCGACGAGGAACTGAGGATCCCACCAACACCTAGGTTTTGCATGATGAGTGACATATGTCACCTTGTTATTCAATTTTTATGCTATATAGGTTTTTTAGCTATGGCAAATTGTATGTATAAACATGAAATTGATAGGAATTATGGTTTTAGACCTCTGACTCGGCTACTTTATGATAATGCCTAGTTTCCCCTCTGGGGCGGGAAATAATTTTTGGTTTTTTTTGTTTTTGTGCCCAAGGGATTGTCATGGTCACTTTGGGCATGGTATAATATGACCTATGTCTGTTGATTTGTAAATTTTGTCCATATCTAATATAGAATCTTATAAAAAACTAATTATGTTTTATAGTTGTTGTGCCAAAATGCACTTTTTAAAGCCCAGTATGAAATAGATGTGTAACATAATGTAATGTTGATGTGGCATAAGTAATCAAAATATAATAGTTTAAAAATCAAAGTATGTGAAGTTGGTTATATATGTATTATGTATGTATGTATGCATGTATGGAATATGTGAAGGAACTTCCTCACATTCCATGAAGTATGTAAAGGAGCTTCCTTGCATTCCATAAATGGAACCTAAGGTAAATTCTATCAGGGTATGATATGTTCTCCTAACCCAGAGGGACTCTACAAACTTGAACCCATGACCTCCCGGTGATATCCACCTCGAAACTAATCAATTTAAACCAGTTGAACTAACCCTCTCAGTTGTGTACATGTGTACATATGCATGTATGTATGCATGTCTATTGTCTACTACCTGGATAATTTAAAGTTTTAGAGCTACTAATTTGTATTTATCATTTATAATGTAGTAAAAATTGTCTTAGAAAAAATACAAATTTACCGACCATGTCAACTTTTAAAAATTAAAAGGGAGCATGCCCATTGAGGGCTTCCTACTAACCTTGGATTCCTAAATGCCAAGGGATTGGCAAGTTTACTTGAGTTCAATCATATTGTCTTACATATTCCTCGCAAGCCAACATATCTTCCATTCCATAAGATATCATAAGAAAAGAAGGGGGATGCATTGTTCGTATGTCCTCAATAGATAACTGTTTTTCCATTTTCAATTTCCCAAATTGTTCCTACAACCCTCTCATTCTCTCTTCCATTTATTCCATCCTATAAGTATTATTTTCCATAAAAAAATTAAAATTCTTTTTCTTGTTTTTAGTTTATTAAAACTGGGAATTTATGCCTATAATCTTCCTTTGCATAGCCTCCACCAATAGAGAATTTCTTCTCTCTCATTCTCTTTTCCACCCTTCCCATTTTCAAATGTAAAATAATAAGCATTATTGTATCTCCCTAATGTGCTTCTTACATCTTCTTATTCTCTTATGTATGTCTGAAATTTCAAATATATCTCATCTTTCAAAATGACCACGAGGGTTGGTCATTGTCACAATTCCACAAACAAGACAACCCAACTCACTACCGAAGAAAAATGTTAAGGTTGAACCTTAATTAGAGAATTCCAAGGATCTCCCGCAATCTGATGCCAAGAACCAAAGGGAAAAAAATGAAGCAGGCTAAAACCAACATACTCCAAGCCATTGAAAGATAAATCCCACATGATTTCTCTTGTCCCATCCTCACAAGTGTAATAACTAAACACTCTTGCAAATAAATTTATGAGAGTACACTAGGAGCAGGGGAATTAAGAGCCCAAATGCCCACCACCTTTAAAGGATGCCACTTGTCCCTTAAAATAATTTGTGTCAACATAAATTTTGGGTGAACCAAAGGTTTTACTGGAGGTGACATCAACCTAGTCTCACCCCATTTTTTCTCACCATTCTCATTTGCAAATTCCCAACTTCATTCACTTTATTATCCATTGAGGAATTGAACACATGAAGGACTTGATGATAATCAATGAATTCAAAGTTTATCACCTAGTATTTGGGCTCTAGAGATTATATTTCTTAGATGAGTGCCTTGAGGGATTCTTTGATAACACATATGGCGAATTATTAATGAGGAAACTCCTATCACTGAGATCTCTTTGATCTCTTTATCATTTAGTTGCATCAACTCTTGTAAAAGAATGAACACATTTTCTTGACATTGGTGCTCTCACCTAGAGTTGAAAGCAATTTCATGATTTCTTTTAGGATCTAGGATGATCCCCCATACCTATTTCCCTTGTTTTAAGCTTAATTTCAATGGTTTTAGAAAATATAATTGATAATATTTCAAAGAAAATCCTTTTATTATAATGGTATTACACAAAATATTGATATTAAAAATATAATATAAAAAAATAAAATCCTAATAAAGAAATATACATAATGTTGTTCCAAACAAATCCAAAAATAATGAAACACCACAACTTAAGTTGTTATTGCTTGTTTACATAGTACAAATTAATTGTAATTATAACAATTTCATATCCATATTAAACACAAATGTATCGAACATAAAGAGAAATCAAATCTATGGAATTGTAAACTAATTTTAGGAAAGGTTTGCACTTCAACAGATTTGACCCCTTTGTAGACTTGACAAAATATGCACTTAAGATGGATAGAAAATGTTTTAATAGTGTTTACACACACACACCTAAGTTGATAATGTCTTCTTGGTTGCACACCTTCGGTGCCATAGACTTCAACAAGACTTACACTAATTTAAACCTTCCATCTAGGCTTCCAGACAACATTTTTGAGTCTAAACACAAAGTGTCATTTCACGGAACTCAACAATCATGCTACTCTAGTTCTGGCTGATCTAAGTCAACCTTTATTCCAAAGAATCAATCTTGGAAATACATTTGTCCACCTATTGTCACTTCCTTTGTATGGTTTCAACCAACTCATTTACCATCTTCTCCAAAGTAAGAAGTATCTTCTTAGTCTTTGTAAGCTTCGTTGAATGGCTTCCATCATTGTCTTGATGAAAAAACCCAACAATGACATATTCACCCTCTAAGTGTGTCATTATTTTTTTCACGAACTTAGTAACTTTTCACGATACTATTTCTTTATTGCTATTTCCCTCTTGAACATGTCCTAAAGTCTAAGATTGGCCTTGGGAAACAATGCACTCATTCCCCCTGAACCATAAAGAAATTTACCACATTCTTATGGGATTGTCACCCTCTACTCCCCAACAAGACTTTGTGGTAGAAAATATCTTGGATTTTTTGCAATGCTTGGATCCTCCAAATAACTACACCAATCAAAAAATCAACCACCATCATGGAACTAATTATCCCTTCCAAGTAGTGGTGAAGAAAACTTTCTCTCATGCCACCTTTTCCTTAAAGGAAAAGTGGGATCACTCTAATACCACCTATCACACCCTTCAAGTTGCCCATAATTCTCTTTTCACTTTTGTGTCCCTCTAAGTTGTGTGGCACTACATTGCAATAGACCTAGTGACTTGGTCACCCTTTTCTACTTTCTACCAAAGTGTGTCTACATACAAGACACAACCTTAAGTTGCCCAAGTTTAGTTAGTAGTCATATAACCAACCAACAAACAAGTAAGGGCATGCCAAACCATGCCTTCTAAAACATCCTAAGTAAACAATGTTTAACACTAAACCATTGAATAAAAATGCAACACAACGACACATAACATGTGGGTGGTGCCCAAGTTAGGCACCTTAAATTTTTTGTTAGAAAGAGGTGCAACAAAATATTTACAACAACATGTCTAGCCAACCACTGTAACTCTACATTATTTACAAAATAGCACAATTCCATTTTGAACTTGCAACCACACCATTGTAGAATTATTCCTGCAAAGTTTGTGAGCCTGCCACCTCCAGTGTTATTCTTCTCCAAGAAAACCTAAAGTTAATGAGCTTGTTTCCCATCCTAAACATCCTTCACTTTTTCACTAGAGAGCTCTATGTTGCGATGTCTTATGTTACCTTGGTTGTCCATCTCCCTTGCAAAGTTCAACCACTTAGAAATATCCACTTCAAGACTTTTCTAACTTCGGTTCTTCCCTAGTATAAAGTTCAACATTTGCCTCATTTTCAACCTATTATTGGTCAATTGAACTTCTTAAATAGAGTCCAAGACGCATGATCACCAACACCCATGCTTTAGTCCTTAC
>SNQJ01S0181148.1:0-19307 GCA_010110895.2 Picea sitchensis
AATGCATTCCCATACTCATTAATTTTTCTATCTCTCCCCTTTTGACATCAATGGAAAAGGGTATCTTCATATGGGGCTAATCCCACTGACTGGACTCTTCTTGGGGTTGCTCCCCCTGTCTAAATGCCTTTCATATTTCTCTATGTTTCTAAGCCTCTGATTACTCTCTCTCCCTTCATATGAATAATATACCCCCCTTTGAAAAAGGGTATCACTCTAACGCGACACTGAATTCATATCATTCATTCTTCCCTTGTGACAATCGCTCACCCTGGAAACATGCTTTTGTACTCTCTCCAAGCATCTAACTCTCTATCCTCCAGATAATGAATCTCTTCCCTTGTAATCACACCTCTATTCTTACCTCTCTGTATGACAACTTATTTGAATGATATTTCTACCTATCTTTTTGGTTTTGTTTCTCTCTCTTGACTTCTCTAGAAGATGTTGTGTAGAAAAAATATAAGTCTTCTTGTGCCTGCTGCCTTTTGGATTTATTGTCCATTGGTGCTTCCTTGTGTAAACAACTAAAATATATGAAAATCATTCAAGAATAAACATTCAAATAGTCCTTTGTAATTATCATCCATTATGATAATGTTCCTTTGTCTCTGAACCACTCTTTGAAGCAATCTATGAATCCATGCTCTCATCCATTGTCATATATACTAAAAAAAACTACTAAGTGTTCTTACAAATCCATCTTTTTCCATACTATCCAAGACTCTGCCACACAATTTTCCATAATGTTGACCCATCTGTCACTATAATATCATGAAGTCTTCACTACTACAATTCATTAATCTATCATATTGTACTTTTGTTATCTGACTACTCTAAATCTGTCTACTCAAGCTCTACAAGATGCTCAAAGGATGGTTCTTTGGTCTGTCTCAGCTATCACATAGAATCCCCCTATTTAATATTAGTATTACCCAAGAGTCTCTAAGTTGGATGGATCATAAGAATTCATGCTCTGATACAGAGTCATCATCATCTTCATCGGTAGATTCATCATCTCTCTGAACTCTGACTTCCTTCTTTCTATATGTGGATTCATATTTCACTACAATACCTGAAAGTACAATCTCTTGAACATGTTCCTTATTTACATGTCCTCATTTTATTTCATTTATTTTCCAAACCTTTATGTACATGACATCTACATTTTTCTTTGTAGATTCGTCTTCATCTCGTTTTATTTCCAATCTTACGATCTATGGGACCTGGTATTTGTTCACCTCATCTTCCTATTTTCTTATCCACACTTTTTTATATCTGATATCAGTTTTCTCTTTCATGGAAGTATCGATCATGCTTCTACAATCACGAGCTATGTGTCCATAGTTATCACAATTGTAACATTAAATGTTACGTGGGGCCACATAAGTATTTCTTGCTTGAACATATCTTTTATAATCCCTGCAATCTGCAACCTTATGTCCAAAGCTAGTACAATAAAAACAATGACCATAAAATGAATTTGCATACCTGGGAGTGAATTATCTTCTCTATGGTGTAGTCCTTATTAATTTCTTCCTTGACTAATCATGATCACGATTGAAGCTTTGTTGTGTCTTGAACATGGATGGTCTTCTTGAACATATATCTTTATTAGTTTTCTTAGTTTCTGGTTGACCATGATTCCTTCCTTTGAGTACTTCTTCATAAATATTTATCTTTTCTTCATTATTCTTTTCTAACAATCTAGAGTGCCTCTCTTCATTCTCTATTGTTGATGTAAATGTTTTTGTCTCTTCAACGTTCTTGTTGAGATTGACGAATTTGACTCTTAGTGTGATAACTTCTTCTTCAAGATTCTCAACCTATTCTTCTTTATTCATTATCTGAGACTTCATGACTTCTTCTATTCTCTTTGCTTCTTCAAGTTATATTTTCAATGTAATTATTTCTTCTTCGAGTCTTCTCTCTTCTTGACCAAATTCTTCCTCAAGATGGTTTAAGTCATCGGTTATTTCCTTGAGATGACCTATCAGTATATTTTCTCTCTTTTCTTCTTCTTCCTTTTGTGTTTCCATCTTGGCTTCTAAACACTTCTTTTGATATTACAGAGTTTCTTCAATTCTTCTGTCTTCTTCTAGATGAGCTATTAAATTTTTGATGACCTGTTGAGATTCTTCAGAACCTTGAACACTTTCCTTTTTCTTCATCAATTATTCCTTGAGTGACTTGTTTTCTTCTATTTCTTTCTTTAGATATTCAATTTCACTAATCAAGTGTTCTTTGTAATCAACTTATGTGTCTTCATACTCTTCCTCTTCTGAATCTATCTGACATGATGAGCATATTTCTTCTTGTTTTGTACCTACATCTTCTTTTGAATTTTCTTAACTTGTGATGGGTGAAGAATAGATATTATGTAACTTATCCCAAATTTCTTTGGATGATGAACATTTACCAACCTTTTATCTTACCAAATTTGGTAATCCTTCCTAGATGAAATCCATTTCTATTTTGTTATTCTTCTTCAATTCCTTCTTGGCTACGGTCTTTTCCCTTTTTGAGCTATCATATCTTATAATTTCCAAATATAATATCCTCGTGAAACAAAAAATACTTTCTTCCTTCCACTCCATATCTCATACTTTAAATCATTATTACCATTAAATAGTGATACTCCATTCTCAAAATAATCCATGATCTCCTTCCAATGGTTAAACTATTTCCTGAAGGAACCTGGTCTGATACAAATTGTTGTATTACTGAGGGGGGGGGGGCGATGAATCAATAATGAGAAATTATACCAATTATTAATCCTTTAAACCATAATGTATATTCTTTTAATTATTCAATCATGTTCATGTGTTCATCATCAATATCTTACTGTATCATAAGCATTAACATTCATCAGTGCATAATAAACAATAACAAACAGATCCACAAAATGCACAATACACCAATATTTACATAGAAACCCAATGCGGGGGAAAACCACAGAATAATTTTCTTATATATCAATAATTACAGTCAAGGAAGCACCAACATCCAATTCTCTAGCTACAACTAGAAGGAGGCTCTGACCCCCTAGTTTCTCAGTCCACAACCTAAGGGAAGCTCCAACTCCCCAATTCTCTGGCTACAATGCAAAGGAGGCTACAACCCCTTATGTTATTTTTCTACAACCAGAAGGTGGCTACAACCACCAATCATTTCCCCATCCAACATCCCTGAAATATAAGTAGAATTATGGAACCACTGTCACACTGTCACTATGAGATATATTGTTGTAAACATGTACCAATATTTGCCACTAACCTATAATCGACCTGTGCCACTATCTTATAACCAACCTGTACTTGTTCCTTTCTTGTACCAAGAAAATGAAATACACCAACAAAATGTACCAATACTCTCCTCAATATATCACATTTGGTAACATAGATCTCATACCCAAAATCACAAGAATATCACTTAAACCATGTGCCAACAATGCAAATCGATCATGTACATCAACACTATTCAAAGATAGCCAACAACATGTACCAATCATGTATCAACACCAAACCAAACTATGCCTCAACAAGATGTACCAATATCACCATGTACTTCAAGTATGTATCTCATCCATGTACCCAATCATATACCTCTACCATATACCAATAGCATACACCAAGATAACCAACAAGACACCTCTAGCAATGCACCACACTCCATAAATAAAATACCATAAATCCTCACATCAACCATGTTCCACAACGTCATTTTTATACAACCTCTATCTGTACCAATAACTTTAGCAACATACCTAAACCAAAAGACCTCAAATATGAATCAATACTAAACTTCCGTGGATCTTCCTCATATCAACTCTACATCAAGCCTTAAACTTCCAAGAGGGCATCCAACAGATTTACAAGGAAAACCCTCAACCAGATTCATAGATTCAACACTACATATATGAAAACCATACCTTTTTCTTCTTGTAGCTTTCTACTTCCACAGTTTTTTTGTTGCGATTCTTCTTCCGTGAATCTACTGTGGCAATTTTTCTGCCATGATTTTTCTACCGCACTTTCTCTACTGTGGTTTTTTTTCCATGGTTTTTCGGCCGCGATTTTTCTATCGCACTTTTTTTTCCGTGATTTTTCTGCTGTAGTTTTTCTGCTGCGGTTTTTTTGCCGCACTTTTTCTACTGCACTTTTCCTACCGCAATTTTCCTGCCGCGATTTTTCTACCATATTTTTTAAACCACACTTTTCCTACAGTGATTTTTCTGCCGCACTTTTTCTCTATCAATAATACCTTCCCAAATAACCTTTCACAAAATAGATATTCAATCATATTCAATAGGTGCTAATGGGAGACCCTTGCTCTCTTATTTATAGTCTCCAAGTAGCTTTCTCTAGAAGTATCAACTTTTGTCCACTTAACCACCTTGTCCACTTAGCCACTTTTTCCACTTTGTCCACTTAACTTAACCACTTTCCACAAATAGTAAGTTCTCCACTCTTAGTTGCAACGAACTTTATTATTTAATTAATTTTTTTTCAACCACTTTGAGTTATTCGTACATAGTAAACTCACCACTTCTTGTTGCAACCACTTTATTATTTAAATAATTTCTCTTTGCAACCACTTTGACTACTTTATTATTTAAATAATTTATCTTTACTCACAACTTCTCGTTGCAACTAAATTTTCTATAATTATTCAATTCATAACTTCTTTTCACTTAACTAACTTCTTGTTGCAACCACTTTATTATTTAATTAATTTCTTGGTCAACTACTTTGACTATTCAATCTTCTCATCACAACTACTTTACCATAATTACCAAACTCACAACTTCTTGTTGCNCAATTCATAACTTCTTTTCACTTAACTAACTTCTTGTTGCAACCACTTTATTATTTAATTAATTTCTTGGTCAACTACTTTGACTATTCAATCTTCTCATCACAACTACTTTACCATAATAACCAAACTCACAACTTCTTGTTGCAACTAATTTATTTTTAATTATTTTCTTAATGAAACAACTATACCCATAATTAACTCCCAGCTACCATCAATTTGACTAGTACACTTCTTTTAGGAGCTTCTAGAATAATTGACTTCTTTGACCTTCTAAGGGATTCTAGATAACTCATGAGGGTTATCCAACTTCATATGGACATAAATATATAACCGTGAGGATTTATATGGCGTTCCACATATCACCGGAAATGGCATGACATATATTATCCATCTAGAATAGTCTTACCTATAAATTCATTGATCTTCATCCATTTATACCTCAAATAGACTCGGGTCCCTTACCCATTCCTTTGTGCTACTGGAATTTTCTATTGAACTTATCCAAGGGTTGACATCAATCACTAAGGGTTGACATCAATCTACAATATCACTCTCTAAGGGTTGACATCAATGACAACTAGCAATCCAAACAAACTGTCCATCAATCTAAGCCAACTTTATGACAATGTGAGGTCCACAAAGGTGCCTCTTAAGTCTCCAAAGGCTATCATCATCCTTAGGTGTGTGGACCATGTTATCCAACCTATAGGATTCATATCCCAAGGAATCCCAAGATAGGTGTGTTCCTCCAAAACTATCCACCAAGAAAGGTCCCGCAAAGATAATGAATACTCCCTCCAAGGATCTCAATTGAAATGCATCATGATACGTAAATAAAAAACATAAAAGAGCCAACTTATCATGTGCATCAAAAAACACCTCATAAAACTAAACAAATTCTCAAAAACCCTATGCAATTTCCCAACTTTATGTATGGGATGGTTGACAAAGTGATCTATTGGGTGAATCATGCCTCAATTCAAGGAGTGTTTCGCAAGTGGAACCCCTCTCTAAATCATGTGAAGAAGGTGACATGGATGAGGGAAATAATTTTGGCCATGGGGTTCATGAAATACAAGGGATGATAGTGTCTCATTTATGGGTGCCTTTGTAGAGGGTGTATTTCATCTTCATTTCCAATGCATCCTTTTTCCAAGCCCATTTATTGTCTTTTGTTCTTTTAAGATGTTTTTAGGTTGAAGCCAAGGTGGAGATTCTACCTAAGAATAAAAAACAATCCCCACCTTCACTCTACCTTGGTCACATTATGCTTCCCCAAGTTGAAGAAAATGTGTGGGACTTCTACCTAATCATGAGAAACATTTCCCACACATGCTCTACCTTGGTTGGCATTTTTTCATTTGTTATTTTTCACGGGTCCCATCAATTTCTCATGATATATATTTCATTGTCCTCAAGATCCATAGGCAAGCATATATAAGATTCATTATTGGATTTTATCTTTTTCTAGCTACAAGCCTCTGGGCCTTCAACTCCTTCTTCCCATGAAATGAGGGACAATACCTTCTTTCATCAGTACACCCGAAAATCCCAAAAGATAAGGTGACGAGGGGATGGAGTGTGGAAAGTGGTAAGTGCGATCAGGAATGGAACGATAAATTTTCAAAGGGACCCCCAATAGAAAACCTATCTCTAAGGGTGACCACTTACTAGCATGCAATCTCAACCACCAAGGTGAAACAAGGAAAAGAGAATAAATTCCAAGCAAACATTATGTTAGCACCATGTCATTTGTAGTTAGAGTCAGAGGTTTGTCCAAAACTTTTCAGAGTCATGTCTTTATATTTATAAAAATCAAAACTTTCCTAAATAAGTCGTAGTTGATGTGTCAAAGTTTATGATGTCATTGACCAAATAAAGAATTGTTTGAAATTTCAAGTAGGGATTTTGGCCATCAATTGGTAAAAGGGTATAAGGTTCGTCACATTTAAATTGTAAAGGTCTAATTTACTAATTATTGAGTCATGTCAAAAAAGTGGAATTTAGGTACCAATGTTGAGTCAAGTGGTTAGGATAAACATCATGTCAAAATATATTATGGTTCGTCATTACCTAATCACGAAGTCATAAAAGTGAACAATCATAACACTCCATATCATTTGTACTATTTCACACTTCAAAGGAGTACCTGATGCGAGATGTCACTACGTAAATATTTAACCTTATTTAATACATCTCGTCGCTATGGATTTTTTGTCCCTTTTCTTAATTGCATTCCTTATCCATTCAAGCATAAATATTGGCCACCCTTCATGTTTCTCCATCACTTTCAAAATTTGTGCGTCGTACATAGTTTTTCCAGCAAGCTCCGAAGCCCTTTGGTGTGTAAATACTATCTGTTTCCAGTCGCTCCGTAAATCTACTATTTTGATTTTGTTGTGTAGCTTCCATCGATTTCAGTCATTGTTGAAGAGTTTTCCTTGGAGCCCGTTGCAAATTAGCTTCTGGAACAAGTTGTTTTTTTCTCATAGTCATCTTTCTTTCTTCTGAGCTAAATTGTTATTACCTAATGTTGCACCAAGATTTTCTCTATGCCAAGTTTTCCATTTTTGTTTGTTGTTGCGCTGAGTTTTCCGTTGCGCCGAAATTTTTCGTCGCATTTTACTGTTGCGCCGAGTTTCTCATTGCACCGAATTTTTTGCCACTAATTTGTTTTCCACACAAAGTTTACTTTTGCTAATTTTTCTTATGCATTGTGCAAAGGTTACTATTCTTATTCACTCTATAGAGAGGCTATTACAATATATTGTTGTGTGCCTAAAATTGACATATACCAACATCATAAAATATTCTCAAACTAAAAGAAAGAATGCAAGAAGCGGTAAGGTCGTGAGGTTTGAACCACAAGATTTAAAGTTAATAAATGCAGAATCAATGATCGGGGTGTCTTTTGAATAAGCCATATGCATATGTTTTTGTGAAACTATTCAAGGGTATAATGTGCAAATAACTAAGCAGTTCACCCTTAATTTTACTGGTGTCAATGCAACTATTGCAGGGATCACTTTCCAAGTGATGGAGGAAGCTATGTCAACTGTGATGGAGATCCCTTTGCAGGGAGAAAAATGGTTTAAATTTATGTCATTATATACTTTATGTTATATTGATTTCATCAAGACTGAATATCGAAATTGGAAAATTGGAGCCAACATTCCTAGTAAGTATCTCCTGGAACCTTTTGAGAAAATTTTGAATATAATTAGGATGTACTTTACCTACGAGGGAAGATTCGACAAGGTGAATCCATACCACACCAAGATATTCATGCATTTCATAGGGAGAAGTCTCTTAAACTTACCTTTCTTCCTATGTCAGAGCCTAAGAAAGATGGAAGACAGTGTACAAGCCAAAGATGACCAGCTAGAGAACAACTTATTCCATTTTTACTTGATTAATATGTTGGTGGTTGAGGAGCTGGGAAATTTGAACAGGGCCTGGAATTCCTTCTGCATTTTGGCAAACATTCCTAGAGACACTAATGGGGATATTCATTTATCTACTGAGAAATCAACACTTCATAGGTCATAGGTGAGAGTGGGAGATGTTGTTGAAAGAAGAAAAGGAAAATAAATGGAGGATTCATCACTCAGTCAGCCAACATATAAGAAGAGAAAAAATCTAGGATTTACTGATGAAACTAAGGAGACCCAAGCTCCTAGTAAACTGCACATCAGGTCCTCTTCCAGGAGATTTCCCATACTCACAATTCAGCCAGGGCTTATTGAATGTGCAAACCATGGAATTGACGAAAAGCAAGTGGTAGGGATGATTTTAGGGGCTAAATTTCGCTCGTGGGATAATTTTCCATGGTTTTTCCCAAAAAACGTTTCACTATTCTAAAAATGATTCACCCAAATTCTATAGGATAAAATTATTTTACCTTAAAAATCGCCAAAATTTTATACAAACTATATTAAATCCTTGGAAATTTGAATATTTTTACAAAAATATCACCAAACATTTTATAGTTGTCATATGAAGGATTAGTAAGATTCACCAAGTTTTCTACATTTTAAAATAAATTTCCATCCTTAAAATCATCTCTGGCAAGTGGAACTAGGTGAGGAAGATGCAGATACTAACGAGGTCAAACAAAAACTAAAGAAATCTCAGCATGTCATAGCCTAAGTCTATCAAGAAAACAAAGAATTAAGAAGGAAACTAGTAGAAATAATTTCTAAAACACCAACATCACAAAGTCAAGCAGGTCAGAGATATCCTACCTCACCAACAGGGGGAGAAAATAATATAAATTGGTTGAAAAATAAGCTAAGACAGACTCAAGATGCGATCATTGAGCTCATGGAAGAAAATAAGATATCAGAGGAGAGATTCATGGAACATTTCAAGGAATGCAGACCGGTTATTGACGATGCATGTCCAACTCTCTCTAACGCTCAATCAAAATTGAAAAGAAATGCGACTTTGTTGAGATAGGTGAGGAGTTTGAAAAGACATTTTTTTTCATTAAGAAGGACAAACAGGGCCTTACGAATACAAGTGAGTTCGTACAAGGAAGCTACGGAAAAACTAAATGATGACATCCTTTTCTTCCAACTGGATTTACGCGTGCAACCTCAACATGAAGATTCATCGTGTGAAATCACCGTGCAAATTTCACAACCAACATTTGCGCAATAGAAACCAGAATTTACTATGCAACGATGATAGTGTTGTCTAGAAATACACATGATGATTCATCACAACCATATGGTTGGAATTTTCTTAAGAATTTATGATTGTAAATAACATCTCGGATAGGTTATGATTTACATATCGACTTTGCTATTTTTCGTAAATTTTGTAGAGGTTGTTCTTCTCTTTGAAAACAACCAGATTCGTAACTCTAAGAGATAGTAGTTCAACTCCTAGCAGCTAAATGTATCTTTATTTTCTATATATAGGGAGATTTTGATGTAAAAAATGGGGCATACGGGCAAAAGCATAGACATTTTGAACCTCTATGTAATTTCCTGAATCTAAAGAAATACAAATGCAGAAGTATTCAACTCCTTAAGGAAAAGATTATAATGGTGATGATCTGAAGCTTGTACCTTTGTTTGTATGTATTTCTTGTGTACTCATATTCATTTTCACTTCTCTTCTCTTTAAATTGGTAAATTTTAAAGTCCATAATTCATCTAAATGGTTCTCTAGACTGGACCAATTTAAATTCTTTCTATCTTCTCAGCTAAGATCAAAATTCATCCATTGTGGTCCTTTGATTCTATTGTATGTTTCTTTTCTTATTTCACCCTACATGATTAAACTAAACAATGAATTACATCACCTTATTTATCCTTTATTCCTCTGAGTTATATCTACCAAGCATTGTTTTCTTTCTTTTTAGGGGTTGACTCCATAGCCCTAGAAGCACTATATTTTGTGAGCAGACCTTGAAAAATTATCTTAAAGTTTTAAATCTAGCCATCATTTTAAAGAAACCTATCTAAGATGAATTCTCAGAGAGATCCCTCTCTAGATTGGAAAGGATAGTTTCCAATCTTAAAGTTGGTTTGTAGGTTACCTTTGTAGATTTTTTCTTCAGCCAAACAATTTACTCAACATTAACACATTACATAATAAAAAACAACTTTTAAATGCAACAAACTCAAATGCCTGAAATATTGAAATGACACTTACCATAATACCTTGCTTTTTCTTCATGGAGAAAGACCCAATGTCTTCCAGAAGAATGCAGGTGTGGCGGATACCATCATGATGAACTTGAGCTTTGAGGTGGTGAGGCGGGTCTTTGTCTATAAAAGTGGATTTTTTCAGTCATGTCTCTCTCGGTACTCCATGTTTTCAACCTAAGTGCCTTGAGACATCATCTCTTTAGTTATCCCTAGAGAATGAGAGGATAACATATGGCTCCTTTCGAGGGGACATACTCAGGATAGGTGCATGAGAACCTTCCACATCTCTTGATGCGACATGTTCCTACACAAGTAAACATCAAATTGTCATGTGTAGGATGGCTCAATCATCCTTTGTCCATATAATCAAAACCAAAATTGACAACTAATCCGTTTTTTTTTTTTTTTTTTTGTATTTTTCATATATATGATGAAAAAGAAACATATAAATCAACAATAAATACAATTAAAGAAAAGTAGAAAATCAAATATGAAATATTGAATAAGCTACCATGAGCAATCAAGATGAGAAAATTCAAGAAGAAAATATGAATTACCTACTTTTTGGGACCTAGGGCCTTGAAAGATCAGGCGATAAGGTGATGTCGAGGTGAAGTCATACAACCGATTTAACCATGTCCACATCATTTCATCAAGGTATCTCCCATTGTGCTTAATCATGTAATATCACACAGAAAAGTTGAGCACATAATAATCACTTGGAAGCATAAATATAAATATAATAAATCATGAAATAAAATTCATGAAGATGGGTAGGAGGGAGGAGATCCTCTTGGAAAGAAAAAACCGTAGGCTTGATCATCTGGGAAATCCTTCTCATATATATGATGAAAAAGAGAAGCATGTAAATAAAATAATGCAATTAAAGAAAAATGAAAATCAAATATGAAATGTGAATAAGCTACCATGAGCAATCAAGATGAAAATTCAAGAAAGAAATATGAATTACCTACTTACCTGGGACCCTAGGGCCTTGAAGATCAGGCGATAGGTGATGTCAGGTGAAGTCATACAACCAGTGCAACCACATGTCCATCATTTCATCAAGGTATCTCCCATTGTGCTTAATCATGTAATATCACACAGAAAAGTTGAGCACATAATAATCATGAGCATAAATATAAATATAATAAATCATGAAAATAAAATCATGGAGATGGCTAGGAGGGAGGAGATCCTCTTGGAAAGAAAAACCGTAGGCTTGATCATCTGGGAAATCCTTCTAGATGTGATAGACACAAGCTCAATAAACCTATCCCTGAAGAGGACTATAGTATATAGATGATGGTTCATATTCATCTGTGCACAAAGGTCCACTACTTGTTGAAGACTGAGAGGAGATGAGAGATCAAAAGAAGACTACATGGATTCCTAGAGAAAAATATAAGAGGCAACAAAAAACCTCATGTCCAGAGGAATAAATCTTCCTGATACTAAAAAATTGTTTCCCTTTGATCTTGTAAAATGCCTTAAGATGAGAATATTGTTTCTCTGCAATGTGAATATTGTTTTTCTCTGGGATGACCATGAACTTGTATCTATCAAATTCTGAGCGAAAATGTCGCTGGAAACCTCCATAGAACAAATATGAATCCCCAAAAGGGTAAGAATGAAAACTATGAAGGGATGACTGAGAATCATCATGATTATATGGTGACAGGTCATCCTCAAATGGATGAAATAAATGCATTATCATATCATCATCGAGTTGGTAAGAATATGAATCATGTACAAGTGAGGAGAAATTTCCTGGAGATGATAACTCAATCCATTTTGCATGAGAATCGCCCTCAATTTCGTAAATGGGGTCTCTATCAAAAATGAAATGACCAACATCCCATTTATGTCTCCCAGGTTGTATGAAAGTGTCTATATTATCATCAACCATATCTAAGGGTTCTTTCATAAGACAATCAATATGACTGAAAATGACCATCTCTTTGTCTTTATGTGCAGGAGAAATAGAGGTTAGGATGACTTCAACTGGATCTTCATATTCTTCATCATTGAGACTAGTTTCTTCTTCAACTTTATGTGTAGGAGGAAAAAAAGGTTGGACAACCTCACCTTCATCAAGAAGGAGAAAAGATAAGGATGTCTCATGAGGTTTCTCAACATGTTGCACCTCATCAATATTCTTCTTTCTCTTCATGGACATGCCCCTCCATTGCCTCTTCATCACAAGGGGCTTGATCCTTAATAGAAAATGCTTTGTTTTCCTTTTCCAAAAAGGGTCTGTCTCATCCAAGGATTCTTCAAATACTTCTTCACTTACAAAATAATGGAATAAAGTATCATCAATATCTTCAAAAGGGTTAGAACTCATCATATTCTCTTCTTGATGTGCAGGAGAAACATAGGCATGGATGTCTTCATCAAATGGAAGGGTAGATATAAGCCCTTCATCTTCATCAAGTGGGAGCATGGACAGAAATGTCTCGTCTGGATCTTCAACATGAGAAAATTCATCATGATATTCTTGGTAACTTATTTCATATATTTTTCCTTCAAGCATCTCTTCATACTCAAGGGCTAGTTCTTCGACATATTTTTGAGATAACATTTTTACAAGATTCATCACTTGTTTAGAAGCTTCACTAAAATATTTTCCCATTTCCATTTGTAAAATTTCCTTCCTCAAGACATCACAAGTTATGGGAAAGGTTTCATCCCATGGCGCCATAATTCCATTGACTGAAAAGACACCTCAATGGAGTTGCAAGATTAGATCAAGGCTCATCAAAGGATGGAAAGGGGAAAATAAGGGATAGGTGGGATCCTAGATTGTGGAGTTACCGTATGAACCTAAAAATTGCATCAAACAAAAGGGGAGAGGGAAATTCCCTCAGGTGGAGCCGTGAGGAAAACTAGGGAAAGGATTTGGGATAGCTTTCTAGAGTGTCATTAGGGCTCAGAAGTGGATTCAAAATCATCCCCAGAAACAACACCAAAATGTTATCGAAAACCCTTTAGGTTGGGAAAAGCTCGACGCAATCCACAAGACGGTGATAACTTTGGGAGAGTATACGCAACACAAGGGGGGAATCCTGGGTGACCCTAGGGGGAAATGAGATGGAAAGTGAGTTTATGGAAGTGAATCCCCTATAGGTCAAACTACTAAATGAAGTATGGCTCGAGAACGAGTCTCAGAGATGGTCAATGGTTTCCAAATTCTTGAGTACCTATGGAGGAATGTTTTACCTGCCTGAAACACAAGAAAACACAAGATACGATCCCAATAATCTAATGGACAAGAAATTGAATATTTCTATCCAAATTAGAAGCAATATATAGTGATATATATCATCAATTAAATGAATAAAAGAGTTTCTAAACAAGTCACTAAAATCCAATAAAATATGCAAGAGATTAGCTAGCAATTACTAGTGTAGCTCAAGTATGATAGCACAATAGTTTAGCAAAAATTAAAGGCTATTAGGTACAAGTATTCAAGAGATATTATTGCAGCCTTGTGGCTGTAGCATACACTTTCCACACCAGAAAAATCCAACCACCTAAACTTGCAAGTAATCCACCCAAAATAAGCACAACAACTAGTAGATTAGTTTGGCAGCTTTCTACAAAATTATGATGGTTACAAAATGATTAAATTTGAAAGTTGTGAAGTATTTTATTGTAGCCCTAATGGTTGTAGCATAAAATTATTACAGCAGCAATAAATACTTGGAGAAACAAGACACCCTAGTAGCCTTGGCTATCTTTAAGCATATAGAAAATATTCCAATTTAAACAATTTAAATATCTCGTGATTCCACATATCCCAATGCAATGATTTTATTTCTCCAATGCAAGAGACTAGTTCCTTTAACTATTAGGTTATGGAGTCTTTTAAATGAGAGAACCGGTTGTGCTAATTCCTTGGGGGTGTAATCATAGATGATTTTAATGAAGGAAATTTAACTCAAACGGTAGAAACCTTGGCGAATCTTACTAGTCTTTTATGCAAAGTATAAAATGTTTGGCGATATTTTTGTAAAAAAATTCAAATTTATAAGGATTTTATATAGTTTTTATAAAATTTGGGCTATTTTTCAGGTAAAACAAATTATTTTATAAAATATAGGCAAATCGTTTTTAGAAAATATGGAAATTGGTGAATCTTTTTTTGTGAAAAAGAATGGAAAAATATCCCATGGGTGATATATAGCCCCTAAAGGTTTCTATGGGTGCAATCCCTTATACTCCCCAAGGAAAGCGAAACTAAGTCGAAAAAACCTAGGAGGGTGTAACCCTTTACTTCTCCTACTATTCCTTTGTGCAACAAATTATTCCAAAAAAATTATGATGGGCTTATTGGGGTTTTATATACTTATACTCCCCATAATATTAACAAATTAACCTTGCAACCAAGAAAAGAAGAAATAACAAGAGATATTCCTTACCTAGTCCAAACATTAACAAGATAAACTCATTTTAACCAAGAAAAATACACCATAAAAGAAAGAAATAGCCTCCAATAAATATAGCACCTTATTTATTCATCCAATATCCAATACAAATCATCACAAGAGATAGCAACAAGAGAGATAGATAAAATTTCCCAAATAGGGTGCAAATTTCAACCAAGGATCCTTTCTCCATGTGAGAATTCTATGATCAAAATGAAATGAAATTATACTTATTTATATAAATCCTCTTAAAAGTGTATCTCCACTTGTCTTTAGGGTAAACCACAAAGTAAGGGGTCAAAAACCCTTACTTTTCCCCTTTTCAATTTTAAATTTGACTTTGCACATAAGAAACCCTAAAACAAATATCACATCACCCCTTTAGGGAAACATTTTTGCACTTTTAGCAAATCGTTGAGTTTGGAGATGAAAAATTGGGCCTAGAAAGGCCTCCGTCTAATTTTCTAGGGCCTCTTCCATTAATACAGGGCGTCTCTCCATCCATAATGTGCCAAGCATCAAGTCAACCACACCAAACCCTAGCCCTAGTGTGACAACAAGCCCTCTCTATGTGATGTTTTGGCCTCCAAAGGTAAAATGTTGGGCTAGTAGGGGCAAGGTTCCTCTCAAGTCTCCAAAGGATATCATCATACTCAGGTGTGTGGGCCATGGTATCCAATCTGTGGGTTTCATGCCCTAAGGATGTCCAAGCTAAGCTCGTTCTTCCAAAATTGTCCACCAAGCAAGGTCCTAAACATACAATGAATATGCCCTCCAAGGATCTCAATTAAAATGAATAATGATAAGTAAATCAAATCAATGAAATATCCATCTAAGCATGTGCATCAAAAACCACCTCATAAAACTAACAAAATTCTCAAAGACCCTATGCAATTTTCCATGTTTAGGTATGGGAGGGTTGACAAAGTGACCTATAGGGTGAATCATGCCTCAACTCGAGTGTTTCCCAAGTGGAACCCCTCTAAGTCATGTGGAGAACGTGACATGGATGTGGGAAATAATTTTGGGCATGGGGTTTATGACATATAAGGGATTGTGTTGTCTCATTTATAGGTGTCTTTGTAGAGGTTGTGTTGCACCTTCGTTTTCAATGCATCCTTTTTCCAAGCCCATTTATTGTATTTTGTTCTTTTAATATTTTTCTAGGTTGAATCCAAGGTGGGGATTCTACCTATTTATAAAAAAAAAAATCCCACCTTGACTCTACGTTGGTCACATTACACTTCCCCAAGTTTAAGACAATGTGTGAGACTTCTACTTAAGCATGAAAAACCAATCCCACACATGCTCTACCTTGGTTGGAATTTTTGCATTTGTTATTTTTCATGGGTCCCATCAGTTTCTTATGAGAGACATTTCAATTTCCTTGGGATCCCTGGGCAAGAATCTAGAAGGTTCATTATTGTATTTTATCTTTTTCCAGCTACAAACCTATGTGCCTTCAATCCCTTCTTCCATTGAAATGAGGGRCAATCCCTTCTTGGGTGAATACACCCAAAAATCCAAAAGGATAAGGAGATGAAGGGATGAAGTATAGAAAGTGGTAAGTGTGACCAAGAATGGCATGATGACTTGTTAAGGGTACCCCTAGTAGAAAACATATCCCCAGGGATGACCACTTACTAGGGCGCAATGTCCACCACCAAGGTGAAGTAGGGAAAAGAGAATAAATTATAACCATAGGCTACATAATCGAAAACAACTTTTAAATTCATCAAAATAAAATTCCTCAAATATCAAAATGACACTTACCATAATACATGGCTTCTACTTCATGGATCAAGACCCAATGTCTTCTGGAAGTAATCTGATGTGGCATATACCATTGTGATGAACCCGAGATCTGTGGTGGTGAGGATGGACTCTATCTGTGCAAGTGGATGTTGTTAGTTGTGTGTCTCTCGGTAATTGATATCTCCAGCCTAAGGTACTTGAGACATCATCCCCTTAGTTATCCCTAGGAAACGAGGATAACACATCATATGTCCATGACCCTTTCCCCACCCATTTCATTGATGAAGTTCTAGAAAATGTTGGCAAATGAGTGGTGTACTCTTTTATAGAAAAAATTTCAGGATATCACTAGGTTAAAAACATCGAGGATGATCAAGCCAAAAATACCTTTGCAAAAAATGGGGTTCTTTTTCTTATACGGTGATGCCATTTGGACTGAAGAATGCACCTTCAATTTTCTCCAGGATTGTGGTCGCAACTTTCAAAGAATTTATCCACAAGTTCCTTGAAGTTTACTTGGATGAATGGAAAATATTCAGTTTTCTAAAGGGGCACATGAATACTCTTCACTTAATGTTGTATCAATGTCTCCATATCCACATTTATCTTAATTTTAAGAAATGCATCTTTTTTACGCCTTTTGGAACACTATTGGGGCATGTAGTTTCCAAGGATGGATTATTATTCGTCCAAGATAATATTTTCTCCATACTAGATATGGTGCCCCCCACCTCAATTCGTGATCTCTGCGCAACATTGGGTTATACTAGATATTATCATCAATTCATTCAAAATGATGTGAAGATTGCATCTCCTTTCGAGAATCTTCTCTGCAAAGATACCAAGTATGTCTACACACATGACTTCTAGGAATCCTTGGATACTTTAAAAGAGAAACTAATCACTACGTCGATTTTTGTCTTTCTTGATTGGTCTAAAC
The DNA here is from genome assembly GCA_010110895.2 of Picea sitchensis. NCBI lineage: Eukaryota > Viridiplantae > Streptophyta > Pinopsida > Pinales > Pinaceae > Picea > Picea sitchensis. Next base: position 17,604 of record SNQJ01S0181148.1, read on the forward strand.
TCATTCATTTCCATGTATATTCTTCACCCATCGTTCTAGGAGTAATTATTACACAACTGGGCGAAGGTAATATTGACCATCTGGTTCTTTTTTCCAATCCCAAGTTGTGATATGAAAAAAAAAAAAATTATACAACAACCAAGCGTGAGGGCCTCTCCATGGTATATTCCTTACAAAAGTTTCACCATTAGTTGTTGGGAACCCCTTTTAAATTCTTCCATAACCATTTCACACTCAAGTATTTGGTCAACAATCCAGTGTTGGGAGGAATAATATGTTGTTGGTTGTTTCTCTTTCAATAATTTGAGTTTGAATTAGTCGTCTAGCATGGGAAACATAATGTTGGACCATATCATTTATTGCAGATTGATTCTCTTGAATATAGTTAGAGCCTCAACGATGAACTCCTCGATCTAAAAATATTTCATGATGAAGCCATTCCTAATTAATTAGTTGATATCATTCAATTCCTCACATCAGGACAAGCTCTGATGGGGTCTAATATGGCCTAGTTCCATCAACTAGTGACCTATAGCACATATTATCAATTGATTATCAAACAAATATATAAACTAGGAGGTAATGGAATTTTACACAGATGTGTCTGGGAGCATGAACATGACCTCATTTTGTATGAAGCACATGAGAGTATTGTAGGGGGGCACAATATAGATAATTCCACTGTGCAAAAAGTTATGCTTGCAAGGATTTGGTGGCCGTCACTTTTTTCTAATAACAAGGAGTATTCTAAACTCTATGACACATGCCAATGAATCAAAAAACCTTTCCAAAGAGATGAGCTCCCTCTGGTTCTGTTTACAACATTAGAGCCATTTAATAAATAGGAAATTTTTTTTATGGGCCCCATCAATCCTCTTGCATGTCGCATAGGTGCACTCTACATTATTAAAGCTACTGAATATCTAAAAAAATGGGTCGAAGTCGCACCAGTTAAGGATTTCACAACAAACATGGTGGCGTGATTCATTTTTGAGAATGTGATCATTATATTTGGTTATCCAAGGGTGTTGATGAATGATGAATGATCCCAATTTTTGAACAAGTCCATTCAAGAACTCATTCATGATTTCATGATCCACAACCAAAAGAGCACTCCCTATCATCCTCAAGCTAATGGTACGATTAAAGATTTCAATAAAATTTTAGAACATGATTTAACAAAAGTTTGGAATGTGCAACGTGATGAATGGGATCAGAGGATTCCCATAGTATTATGAGCATATCAAACCAACTGCAAGAGGATGATTAAGAACACACCATTCAAATTGGTATATGGTAAAGAAGAATCCATGTTGTTTGAATTTGTTGTTCCCAGCGTACATGTTTCCCTCGCAACTCAGATGAAAGATGAATAGTATCTTCAACAAAGTTTAGATGAACTCATGGAGCTAGAAGAGTACTGCATGCTAGTAGGATTCAATCATGTGTTCGAGAATAAAATACAAAAGGCATGGCATGATCACAACATCCACCAGAAAATCCTCCATCCGGGATCTTTCATCTTGTTATATGAAAAAAATTATTTACAACATATGGCAAGTTACTTATGTGTTGGTTAGGTCCTTTTTTCTTGGTCTACATCAATGAAGTGGGTTCCACCAAGATGGCTACATTACAGAGACAAATTCTCAAGGGACTTATTAATGGAAAAAGGTTGAAGGTATATTATGGCCCGTAGGGTTC